>OY755244.1:43193652-43385622 GCA_963576725.1 Azorinus chamasolen
GCATACAGAGTTGATAATATGCCTCACACCGGTCTACTCTGTTTGCAAAGGCGTAGAAAGGCATATTTATTAACCCTTTCCCTGTTCTGTATTTAGGTCAAATTTCAATACCTACTGAATATCATTTCTTTACTGATCCTTAGACCTAATAAGATATAATGAATATATATGCTATGGGATCTCATTCAAATTGAAATATTTGACTGAATCTTACTTGTCAAGAATGCTCTTGATTTGTAAAAATAATGTGTTATGTAGTCATCTTTACTCCCTTAGAGCGCTTGAAGTTTAAAGCCATTGTCAAACTTTGAGTTTAAAGGACAAAACACAAATATTGGCCATACCTTTTGAAGTACATGTATTAGGGATAGATTGAGACTTCATACTTGGCATATGTATTTATACTTTTCAAGGTCAAATTCTTAAAACTTTAACCTTGGCCATCGCCATCACTAGTATGATATATGTAGAGACTGCATTCTTGTCATGTTAACATATTTCATAAAGCTGCAACTTTTGAGTGGACCCATGTGAAGATCAATATAAATTTCAAGGTCAAAGGTCAAATTTCTGAAACTTTAATCATGACCCTAACTTTTGAATTAATAGATTAATGAGAGATACAGGGTTAATGTTTGGCAGTCTTACACATTTCATGAAGCTGAAACTTTGAATGGTGCCACATGGAAGTCAATGTCACTTTCCAAGGTCAAAGGTCAACTGGCTACCACTGGGGATCATACATATTTTGCAAAAGTCCCTTATTATTATACCCCCACAAACAAAGTTTGGGGGGTATATATAGGAGTCAGCTTGGCGGTCCGTTGGTCAGTCTGTTGACTTTTTTTCCGTGCAATTTCTCAGTAACCGCAGACTAGAATTCAATGAAACTTGACATGATGCTTTATCATAAAGAGGACATGTGCAACCAATTATATAATTTTCCAGCTGATTGATTTCCTTACAGAGTTATGTCCCATTGTTTAAAAGTTCTGTGTTAGTCTGTTGACTTTAATTCCGTATGGTTTCTCAGCGAATGCTGACTGGAATCATACGAAACTTGACATGATACTTTATCATGAAGATTGGATGCGCATTCAATAATAGTTTTACAGTTTATCTATTTCCTTTCAGAGTTATGCCCCTTTGAAATTTGGTCTGTCAATCAGTCTGTTTGCTTTTTTTGTGCAGTTTCTCAGCAACTGCTCACTGGAATCCAATACAACTTGACATGATGCTTTGCCATAAAGAGGACATGGGCATCCAATTATAGTTTTCCAGCTGATTGATTTTCTTACAAAGTTATGCCCTTTTGTTTAAAAGTTTTGTGTTGGTCCGTCTGTTGACTTTTATTCCGTGCGGTTTCTAAGAAACCGCTGACTGGAATCAAATGAAACTTGACATGATGCTTTATCATAAAGAGGATATACGCACCCAATGATAGTTTTCCAGCTGATTGATTTTATTTCAAAGTTATGCCCCTTTGTTTAAAAGTTCTGTGTTTATACTTTTCAAGGTCAAATTCCTCTAGGAGCTTTCTGCATTACTTTTATCCTGCATTAAGCTACCACCTGCATCTAGCACCCAGAATTACATATCTCTATTATATAAGCAAACAGAGGAGACCCTGATCAGATGGCTCCAATAGGAGCCATTTGACCTGGGGCTACTCTGTTTGCAAAGGCGTAGAAAGGCATATTTTGGAGTAAAGAATTAAGTAATCCGACACCAAATCTCCCCTCTCCATGAGCTTGTAAAGCTGAGCAAGTCAATTTGGCACCATTTCTGATAGCTTTAGATTTGACCAACTCAGTAACAAATAGTGTAGACCCTGATCAAACTACTCCTTCAGGAGCATTTTAATCTGGGTCTACACAGTTTGCTAAAGTTTGGTAACTCCTACGGTAATTAGTGTAGGAGCAGACATGGGGGGGGGGGGGGGCTTAGAAATCTTTTTGGAGGGGGGGGGGCGTAGAAATCTTTTTGGAGGGGGGGGGGCGTAGAAATCCTTTTGGAGGGGGGGGGGGATAGATTTTTATGTTTGATGACATAAATAAATAGTGTGTTTGTAATACATGTTGAAAAAGAGCTTAATTGGGTGAGGGAAATAAAACACTCCTACTGAATCATTGTTTTATTGATTTTAGTAGATACAGTAAAATCTCTATATAATGACCATTAAATTACATCAATTAGTTGCGTTAAAGGCAGGTGGCTGCTTAAAGCAAGGTGAAAATAAAACAGAACGCTCAGGAGCGTTCTGTTTTACTTTCACCGTGCTCTAAGCAGCCACCTGCACTAATTACAAACTAATTAACACAATTTAGTGGTCATTACAGAGAGGTTTTACTGTATATAGATCTAAAATATTACTAAAACAAATTGCGTACGCTGGCTCTGCCCCCCTCTAAATCCGCACCTGCAAAGTGTTGTGGCCATGAGATATTTTACACATTGCAAAGAGGTAAGCCACTACAATAATTGATTTTAGCATAAAAACCGATTTTGTTTCACAGTCTGTACTGTCATTCTTTGGACTGATTTTCTACATAATTTTATATTATCAACATTCTTGGGTATTACCAAACATTAATTGATTTGTCTGGGTTGTCAGTTCAGACTAGAATTAGGAAAAAGACACAGACATATACACCCAACCAAATTAGGCTAATGAATCAAAGGTTTGTGTTTAAATTTCAATAATGAGCAAAGATTTGCTGTCCAAATTTTAGGGACATTGTAGAGCTAGAAACAGGCTCTTCTTTGTAAAGATTATTCAGGTAAATCGGGGCTTCCCCTGGCTGTATTGAGCTCTCTTGAGCTATGCTCAAGGTGAGCTTTGGGGAGACTTGAATGTCCGGCGTTTGGCGTCCGTCAGATGTCAACAATAGTGTTAACAGTTTTGACCCAATCTTTCTCAAACTTGGTCAGGATGTTTTTCTTAAAAATGATTTGAAAGAATTCTATCATCGATGGGGTGGGGTCAAAAAGTTGGTCACTAGGTAAAATTTTAGTAAAATCTTGTTTACACTCTATATGCCTCAGTTTTGACCCAATCTTTCTCATACCTACTCAGAATGTTTGTTTTAATAATGATTCTAACGAGTTCAATCAGGGGTGGGGTTGGGTCAAAAAGTAGGTCACTAGGTCAAATTTTAGTACACTCTTGTATACATGTACATTCTAAATGCTGCAGTTTTGACCCAATACTTCTCAAACTTGCTCAGAATGTTTATCTTGATAATGAGTTTGGTCATGTTTGGGGTGGGGTAAAAAAGTAAATCACTTTGTCAAATTTTAGTACACTCATGTTTACACCCTAGAGGCTGCAATTTTGACACAATCTTTATCAAACTTGCTCAGAATGTTTAGATATCTCAACTGAGTTTGATCATGGAAGGGATGGGGTAAAAAGTAGGTCACTAGGTCAAATCTTTGTACTGTCTTGTTTACACTCATGAGGCTACACTTTGGACCCAATCTTTCTTAAACTTGATTAGAATGTTTGTCTTAATGATAGCTCAACCATGTTCAGTCATGGTTGGGTTAGGGTAAAAAAGTAGGTCACTAGATCAAATTGAAGTAAAACCCTGTTAACAGTGTATAGGCTGCAATTTTGACCCAATCTTTGTCAGACTTGCTCAAGATGTCTGTCTTGATATCTCGACTGAGTTTGATTATGGTAGGGATGTGTTCAAAAAAGTAGGTCACTAGGTCAAATCTTTGCAAAATCTTGCTTACACTCTAGAGGCTGCAATTTTGGACGTAATCTTTTTCAAACTTGTTCAGAATGTTTGTCTTGGTAATAGCTTGACTGAGTTTGATCATGGGTGGAGTGGGGTTAAAAAGTAGGTCACTAGGTCAAATTTTAGTTAAATCTTGCTTACACTCTTTGAGGCTGCAGTTTTGACCCGATCTTTGTCAAACTTGCTCAGAATGATTGTCTTGATATCTCTACTGAATTTGATCATGGTGGGTCGGGGTTTAGAAGTAGGTCGCTAGGTCAAATCTTTTTCAAACCTAGTTTACAGTCAATCATAAAAAAATTTGAGGTAAAAAAGTAGGTCAAACCTTAGTAAAATCTTGTATACTCTAGAGGCTGTGATTTTGACCCAATCTTTGTCACAATTGCTCAGAATGTTTCTCTTGATAATATCTGGACTGAGTTTAATAATGGGTGGGATGAGGTAAAGGCTTGTACACACTCTTCAGGCTGCAATTTTGACCCAATATTTCACAGACTTGTTCTGAATGTTTTTCTTGATATCAGAATATGGTCAAAAAGTAAGTCACTAGGTCAAATCTTAGAACAAGCTTTTTTACACACTACAAGCTGCAATTTTATCACAATCATTAATCATGTTTATACTGTAGAGGTTACAATTTTGACTCAATCTTTGTCAAACTTGATCAGAATTTTGTTTTGATAATATTATCACCTAGTTCTATCATTGGCAGGATGAGATAAAAAAAAAGAAAAAAGTATGTCACAAGGTCAAAACTTAGTGTAGGCTTGTGTACACTCAACAGGATGAAATTTTGACCCAATCTTTCTCAAACTTGTTTAGAATGTTTTTTCTTGATTAGCTGGAATGGGTTTCAACCTGTGTGGTATTTGGTAAAGAATTAAGTATTAAGAAACATACTTAAGCATGTTAACACTCTACAGGCTGCAATTTTGTCATAGTCTTTGTCAATTTGGCTTAGAATATTCGTCTTGATAATATCTCAACCAAGTTCGATCATGGGTGGGATGGGTTAAAATGTAGGTCACTAGGTCAAACCTTAGTTTAAGCTTGATTATACTCTAGAGACTGCAATTTTGACCAAATCTTTTTTCAATGTTTCTCAGAATGGTTCTCTTGATTATGTCTTGAATGAGTTTAATCATGGATGGGATAGGGTCCAAGAGTAGGTCACTACGTGAAACTTTAGATTGTCGTAATGTTTGTCATGATAATATTTCGATGGAGTTTGATCATGGGTGGAATGGGGTCAAAAAATAGTCCACTATCTCAAACTGGCTTCAATAACCATCCTAGTCACTTTAGCCACACTTCAAAGCTATATTCCAATACTCATTTAAGACAGGTCTACTCTCTATATTATTCATCCAATCATCAACAAACTCCATGAACATGTATATTAAAAAAATTATCGAAAATTTGTGTCTAGGCCACCTGTATAACCAGCCAACACTTCAACATTATAACAGTTGGTTATTACCAGTGACATCTTTATCACTTCAGTCTGTGTCAGGTGAGCAATACTGAGGCCATCATGTCCCTCTTGTTTTCTTCTTGTCATCAGTTACACCTAATGGGAAAAATATCACCAATTGAGATTTTTTTCTCGCCAATTTAGTTGGAGCCAAAGTTAGAGACAATTTTTTCCTTTAGTTTCAACATCATGCCTTTAACATTGTATTCATGAAACTTCTAGTTTAATATATCAAACAGATAAAATTTAACCCTTTCCCTGTTCAATATTCATGTAAGAAATAATGATGTCATGAATATTTATTAACTGAATTTTCATAATGGTATTTGAACACATTTTTAAGCCATGGCAGAAACTATAGATTCAGGTCTATATAATTCCATTAAGTAACTTAACCCTTTCCCTGTTCTGTGTTTATTCAAAATTTCAATACGTACTGAATATTCATGGACAAAATAGTTATAACAAAATATGGAAGGTGGAACATTGCAGACATTTTAGAAAGCAAAGAAACAGATCTATCAAATTCCATAAGCAAACAGAGCAGACCCTGATCAGACGGCTCCTCTGGGAGCCGTCTGATCTGGGTCTACTCTGTTTGCAAATGCGCGAAAGCACGTTTATATGAGGGTAAGGGTTAAAGGTGAGCGATAATTATAAGTCTGGGGCACACTGCCTTGCTGCAGCACTTGCCAGTGCTCACCAACAAAACATTGTATGCTTGCCGGTAACACTTTATAGCTCCTCAGGGTGGGATTTGCTCTGCTTCATGTAGCAGTCAGTTGCAACGTTAAGAAGAGCACCAGATATGGCAACCAGCACAGTCAGTGTGGGTCAGAGATAACACCAGGGAACCACTGCAAATAGTGCAGGAGAGGCTGCAATAATTCTTCTGTGACAACGGATTTCAATCTGTTTTGTCACAATTGCTTTGTCCTATTGCCCTGTTCTGTTGTGATGAGTATGTATGATATGGTCAGTAATTATTGAACCTGCTGTGGGCTGATTTGTAAAAACTCTTTGCAAACAGTTTTTATCCAGAGGAGCATAGTATCATTCTTTTCTAACTCGAAACTGTTTGTAATTTGCCCTTTGAGTGATGAAAGTCTGTTACCATAGATGGTACCGTATTAACTCTAATAAAGGTTTGCAGGGTGTTACATTTTAAGCTCATCTAGCACATTTAAGTGCTGACATGCGTAATTAGTCATCAACAACTTCTTTAAAGATTTCTCCTCCTAAACCACTATTAACTTGATTTTCCAAATTTACAAGAATTATCTGCCTAAGTGACCCTCCATGAAATTTACATGAATCATTCTTATCCATTTAATAAGTAGGTCACTCGAGCTAAAATAGATTTTAAATAATAATTTCTTCAAATGACATCTTCTAAACCACACAGAAATGATCATGAGGCAACCTTCCATGAAAGTTCTATAAATTGTTCATATCCATTGCTTATATAAGTAGCTCACAGGAGTTAAAAATAAAACAAGAATAAGTTCCTTAACCCATAGGCAATTTTTAGATCCAACCTCTTTGAATAAATCTACCAAAAAGGAGCATTAACTAGAGGAAAGAAAAATGCTCTATTTATCACAATGGTTTCAAGAAGTGGTTATTACAGAGGCGTAGAAAGGCGTATTTATGGAGGAAAGGGTTAAACGACAGCTTTTCTTTAAATATCATCTACTCCTTAACCCTTTACCTGTTCTGTGTTTATTCCCAAATTCAATACCTAGTGAATATTCATGGACATAATATTTATAATAAAATGTGGAAGGTGGTGCATTCTAGCCATTTTAGAAAGTAAAGAAACTGATCTATCAAATTCCATTAGCAAACAGAGCAGACCCTGATCTGGGACTACTCTGTTTGCAAATGCGTGAAAACACGTTTATATGAGGGAAAGGGTTAAACCAATGAACTTCATAGAGTACACATAGATCAACGGACACATTTGGTCAACCTCTGGCGTCGGAACAACACTATAAATATGAATTTGGTTTATTTCCTTACCATGTGCTTTTGGCACTGAATTAGATTAGTTTCATGTCACACAGATTCGGATTCTTAAGTTATTTTGTTATGCAAAATTGGTGAAAATATGAGCATAGTCAGAGTAGATGTTTTTATTAAGTTATTATTAAGGGTTTTAGTTATTTTATTCATCACTAATTTCATCCCAGAAGTAAGAGAGAATTTATTAGAGTGGGGGCATTTATTAGGGAGAACACTATATATTTATTTGTAATTGATTTAAGTTAACTGTTAACCCTTTTCTCCGTAGGCTATTTTTAGATCCATCCACTTTGAATAAATCTACCGAAAAGGAGCATTAACTAGAGAAAAGATTTTTTTTAGAATTTTGTAGTTTGAAACCATTATGATAAATTGAGAATTTGCTCCTATCGGAGCAAATGCTCTATTTATCACAATGGTTTCATAAAGTGACTTTTACAGAGGCATAGAAAGGTGTATTTATGGAGGAAACGATTAACCCTTTCAATGGTGAATTTTCAAAGTGGAATGGCCTATCAGTACTTTACTACAGAATCCATTGAGTACAGTTGTATGTTAGGCTTAATTTTGAATGACAAACAGTGCAGACCCTGATCAGAAGGCTCCGCTTAGGGAGCCAATATATCTGATATTGGTCTACACTGTTTGCAAATGGCAGTGCTTGTGTGTCCTGTATTCAAGGAGTACTCTCTTTGCAACCATACAATTTGAAGCATTCCTTATCATGATTATGATCCAGCCAACCTAAATAACATGAACATGTAGAAGAATTGTTTCTAAGATAGTTAGGAAGGTATGCATGGATAGCATTCCTGGTGACAATTCTATTGTTTCTAGGATATGTTTGATTTGACTGCTAATTAAGAAGTCCAACAATAATAAGGACATGAGGTGAGGTGAACTATATGTGTATAGTTGTTCTGAAGTCCTGTGACAGTTCCTGGTAATTTTGTCCCAGTTCTTGGGAATCTTGTGGTCAGTTAACGGATACTGAGGATGAGTTCTCGCATAAATGGTAAGATTTCCTTTCTCACCCAAAACTGGTCACTATAATTATAAACTTGCCACATTGACCCTTTGAATAATGCTGAATTTTCTATGCGGAATGGTCCATCATAGTCTATTGGCAGAGTCCATGCAGTATGAGAGGATTTAATTTGCAGGCACTGATTTATAGAGGGGGTGGAGCAGGGTATGCCCCTTCCCACCCCCACCCCCAAAAAATAAATAGCCCAAACAAACTTTTTTGAGTAATTGTATTAGATCTATAGATCTAATAATAATCAATAAAACAATTTTTTTGTGATGTCATCTAACTTTTAAAAATCCTCCCCCCCCCCCTACCCCCATCTGAAATCCTGGATCCGCGCCTGATTTGTGAGTGGGATTTGAATAACAAACAGTGTATACCCTGATCAGAGGGCTCCTATACACTGCGTTTCTGCGTTAAACGGCTAACGTAATTGTTAAACGGGCTAAATTGTAATCGGTGAAGGTCATCATCAAAACTAAGATTGGGGGGGGGGGGGGGGGGGGGGGGGGGTCCTGATGCTTAATATGTCCCTTCTCTTTGTTTATTTTTTTCTCTCCATTTTGGCTTCTGATTAAAGTTTTGAGACAATACTTAGAATGACAAATCACAACCATTGGATGAGACTTGTGAGGAAATGAAGAGTGTAGAAAAGTTGCAAAATGTTTAAGTTTCCATTTTATTAACAACGGTATAAATGCCTTTCACCTCCCAACCCCCACCCAAGGTCATCAATCCATTCCAGTTTCACCTGGTGATGTTTTGAGCAGTGATTGGAAATTCACCTTGCTACAATGTTTAAATCCAATTTGTTTAGCATGACAAATGCTCTGTCAAAAGTTGCAGTGTGTCCCAAATTCCCAATGGCCTTTTAGCTCTTTGCGTGCTTGTGGTGAATTTGTAATGGAAACAATTTGAATCTAAATGAGGCACTGAGCAGAGATACAGATAAATAGGTGCACATGTACCCAAATACTAAAATCCTCATTTCTCCACCAAACCCTATACCTGTGACCAGTATAGGGTTTGGTGGAGAAATAAAGGAGATATTCTTGAAAATGTTTAAATTTAAATCTTAACCCTTCGCTTGCTGAATTTTGAAATACATTTCTCCTTCTTTACCCATGCCCTGTTGTATATTTACATTATATCTTCACTGTGTACACATATTTCACTGTGCAATCACTGCTGTGGAGTGCACTGGTTGCACAATCAACTTGTAAATAGTGCAGACCCTGATGAGACAGCTCCTGCAGGAGCTGTCTCATCTGGGTCTTCACTATTTACAGGTAGGTATATTGACGTGAATAGCAAGCGAAGGGTTAACTGGAGCTCTTGACACTGAGTACGTTATACCTCATTGTTAAACTTGGATTTACACTGCTTGTCACTATGATTGTATTTGTAGGAAGAGAAATGTTATCATTTATTTTCGATAATATTCATGCAGCTGAGGTTAACTTTTGCAAACAACAATTACTTAGCATGCAAAGAGTTAACCCTTTCCTCCATGAATATTCATGTAAGCAATAATGACATCATGAATATTAATTGGGTTATATTAATTTGTTATAATAGCACATGGACACAGGTCAGTTTTTGGCCATGGCAGGAACTATAGATAGAATCAGATCTATATTATATCATAAGCAAACAGAGCAGACCCTGATCAGATGTCTCCTATAGTTAGAGACGTCTGATCTGGGTCTACTCTGTTTGCAAAGGTGTAGAAAGGCATATGTATGAAGTAAAGGGTTAAAAAGACCATAAAACCTGCAATATAAAAAATGTTCACAGCTCAACTTAATCATTGAAGAAGAAGTGTAACATGGTGAAAAAGTTGTGACTCGACTGGGACTCGAACCCAGGGCCTCTGGCTTACCATGCCAACACTCTTGTAACCAACTGAGCTAGGAAGCCACACAGTAAAGCCTATCAACTTATTTCACCACAATCTCTACCCGGCTACACACACCCCCTCTACACAAGAATTCGTCCCGAATTCTTACTCAAAGAACACTCCACGAGTTTCTTTTTATTACACATTATTTTCATATATTCTTCATATTATCTTCATATAAATCACCTTATGGGTTATTTACGTTGGGCGCCAAATGTAACATGGTGAAAAAGTTGTGACTCGACTGGGACTCGAACCCAGGGCCTCTGGCTTACCATGCCAACACTCTACCAACTGAGCTAGGAAGCCACACAGTAAAGCCTATCAACTTATTTCACCACAATCTCTACCCGGCTACAGAAGTTCCTTCAGAATTGCTAAAAATTCATATACGAGGGGTGTTCTAAAAATAATGACAGCTCAAGCTCTAATGAGCAGAAATTTGAAACGCAAAAATCCTTTGCTTAAAGCTGATTATACATGAATGAAGTCTTTATAACTGTACAGAATTTAATTGAAAACTATCGTCCTGTTTTGAAAATATTTAGTTTTGTATCAGGTGTAGTTTTTTACAATAAGAAAAATAAACGTAGCTATGAAAAGCGAACAAAAATCTGAAATCATTAAAGTATGTTACTAAAATTAATGTTCTTTAGGAATACCTGCAAGGCAGATTCTCAGTGAACTGCATACTTCATAGGGGAAGTGTGCAGTGTCAGAAAAAAATGTTTACAGGTAGATATGTAAATTTAAAAATGGAAGAGCTGTCCTGAAAGACGTTACAGCTCGTCCTAGCAGGCTTAAAGCAGCAGTGATGTCAAAGAATATTACTGCTGTTAGACGTGTGATTGATGAAGACACAAGGTACACGGTGTCGGAGGTAGCTTCTTTCATTGGCATATCAACAGGGAGAACTTATAAGATTCTCACCAAACACTTGGGTTTAACCCTTCTCTTGCTGAATTTTAAAATACATTTCTCCTTCTTTACCCATGCCCTGTTGTATAATTACATATACAATGTATCTTCACTGTGTACAAGTATTTCGCTGTGCAATCACTGCTGTGGAGTGCACTGGTTGCACAATCAACTTGTAAATAGTGCAGACCCTGATGAGATAGCTCCTGCAGGAGCTGTCTCATCTGGGTCTTCACTATTTACAGGTAGATATATTGACGCGAATAGCAAGCGAAGTGTTAAGAAAGGTTTGCGCAAGATAGGTGCCTCATATTTTAACTGATGAACAAAAGGCCAATAGGGTCATATAATTATGCTAAAGAAACGTTCAAGAAGTTCACAAGTTTAGATAATTGCAAACTATCACAGCTCCTAACAGGAGATATGAGACCTGGATATATTTTTATGAGCCGCAATGCCCTGTTGGCAATAGACAGTGGCTGCGAAAATGTGACTGTAGACCAGTATATACAAAAAGTACAAAAAAAGTCAAAAAGGTCTTATATTTGATATTTTTTAACTAAAATGGTACTGTTGTATCAGGACAAAAATATGAAATATTGCATCCTAAATACTGGTTTTCACAGCCTCCATCTGCTTATCCATGACAATACTGCAGCAGCCTCCATCTGCTTATCCATGACAATACTGCAGCTCACAAAAAGTGCCATTGTCCAAAGTTTTCTGCGCAATGAAAAAGTAGTACAAATCAGTCATTCAGCTTATTAAAAAAAGACACCCATTCTAAGTCCTTGTGACCTTTTCCTCTTCTCCAGGCTGAAAAAGATGTTGGCTGGGTGCAAATACTTATCGAATAAAGCACTTGTTGTTTTTCAATTGTTTAAGACCATGCCAAGGGGAGACTCTGCTGCATTCACTTCCTGGGATTCTCACTACCGAAGTGCATGGAAGTCAATGGCAAATACTTTCAAAGTTAAAACTTTAAATCTGAACAAATACTCATAATGTACCAAATTCATGCACAACTGTCATTATTTTTAGAACACCCCTTGTACATCCAGTACAATAGGCTTGTGGTTTTGATAAAGTTTGGTTTGAGGGAAATCAGAATACCTGCACCTTTAGGTTGGACATTGGCTAAACAATTAATTTATGGCATCTTGTCATGGCAGGGCGTCCCTGTTGATGCATAAATTGTCTGAAATTGTCATGAAATTTACCGTTAGTGGGCTGTAGATAAATTTGTTACAACATAGGCAAACAGTTTGGATCCAAAATAATGAGGTGCCCGCAGCCCATTTAAGTACAGTGGAACCTTGATATCTTGAACTCGGATAACTCGAACTTTCAGATAACTCGAACTAACATTTCAGTCCTTCTAAAATTTACAATACTGAATTTGTTCAAAATTGTATCACTATGCATATCTAGAAACTTATGTGACAGCTTAATGCAGATGGAAAGTAATGCTGAAAGGTCTTACAGCAGCCTGCGTTAAGCTTTCAACTTAAGAAATTGTCCAGATTAGAAATACAGGATGACTGAAATTTGTGTTATCTCAAAGTAATTTGTATCATCCCTTGTTCAAGATATCGAAGCTCAAGAGTAACTGGAGTCTCAACAGCATCCAAATGAGTTCATCCTCTGATGCTGATTTTTTTGAAAAATAATTGAATTAACAAAGTTACTTTGAAGATTGAAGCAGACAGCATATTTGCAGAAGGTGCTAATTTTGCTAAAATGATGTGAGTTAATGCTTTACTCAATGAATATTTATGTACAAAATAATGACATCATGAATATTAATTAGATTCATGTGTTATAATATCACATGGACACAGGAATTATTGGCACTGGCAGAAACTGTAGAATCTTATATATATTATATCAGTAGCAAACAGAGCAGACCCTTAAGGTCTACTCTGTTTGCAAAGGCGTATATATGGAATAAAGGGTAACTTACTCTATGAATATGTATGTAAGATATAAGGACATAATGAATATTAATTAATACATTCCCTGCTAGTGACGCATTTTGGCGCCTCTGTATATAGGCCACATTTTGAAACCATTATGATGATCCAATGGTTTCAAAACTACACAATTATAAAATTCTCCTTTTCTATACTTAATGCTCCTTTTCGATAGATCTATTCAGAGGTTGGGTCTAAAAATGATCTAAGTGGGAATGAGGTAAACAATTTTTATACGCCCACCTAATAAAGGTGGTCGTATATTGTCGTGGCCCTGTCCGTCCGTCCGTTCGTTCGTTCGTTCGTTCGTCCGTCAACATTTTGTTTGTCCGCTGTTTTCTGGGAAAACTATTTGACAGATATTAATGAAACTTCACACAAATCTTTAATGCATCAAGATCTGAAGCTGAGTTGATTCTGAGGTTCATTTGATTTTTCATTTTAGAGTTATGGCCCTTGTCCTTAAATATATGCAAATAGTTTGTCCGCTGTTTTCTGGGAAAACTATTTGAGAGATATTAATGAAACTTCACACAAATGCTTAATGCATCAAGATCTGAAGCTGAGTCGATTCTGAGGTTCATTTGATTTGTCGTTTCGGAGTTATGGCCCTTTTACTTAAAAAATAATGCAAATACATGCAAATAGTTTGTCCGCTGTTTTCTGGGAAAACTATTTGACAGATATTAATGAAACTTCACACAAATGTTTAATGCATCAAGATCTGAAGCTGAGTTGATTCTGAGGTTCATTTGATTTTTCATTTAAGAGTTATGGCCCTTGTCCTTAAAAAATATGCAAATAGTTTGTCCGCTGTTTTCTGGGAAAACTATTTGAGAGATATTTATGAAACTTCACACAAATGTTTAATACATGTACATCAAGATCTGAAGCTGAGTCGATTCTGAGGATCATTTGATTTTTCGTTTCGGAGTTATGGCCCTTTTACTTAAAAAATAATGCAAATAGTTTGTCCGCTGTTTTCTGGGAAAACTATTTGACAGATATTAATGAAACTTGACACAAATGTTTAATGCATCAAGATCTGAAACTGAATTGATTCTGAGGATCATTTGATTTTTCGTTTCAGAGTTGTGGCCCTTGTCCTTAAAAAATAATGCAAATAGTTTGTCTGCTGTTTTCTGGGAAAACTATTTGAGAGATATTAATGAAAC
The DNA here is from genome assembly GCA_963576725.1 of Azorinus chamasolen. NCBI lineage: Eukaryota > Metazoa > Mollusca > Bivalvia > Cardiida > Solecurtidae > Azorinus > Azorinus chamasolen. Next base: position 43,207,894 of record OY755244.1, read on the forward strand.
TTCACACAAATGTTTAATGCATCAAGATCTGATGCTGAGTCGGTTTTGAGGTTTATTTGATTTTTCGTTTTGGAGTTATTGCCCTTTTACTTAAAAAATAATGCAAATATATGCATATAGTTTGTCCTCTGTTTTCTGGCAAAACTGTTTGACAGATATTAATGAAACTTCATACAATTGTTTGCAGATTCTGAGGATCATTTGATTTGTTGTTTCGGAGTTATGGCCCTTGCACTTAAAAAAATAATGCAAATCTATGCAAATATGAGGATGGCCATAACTTTTTCATTTGAAATTATATTTTCTTCAATTTCTTTATATGGTTAAACCTTAATGTGAATTTTCACATATATTGCCGGGGGGGGGGGGGGGGGGGGGGGGGTTGATATGTCATTGTTTTCTAAAGTTATGGTCCTTGAACTTTGTGTGTTCTTTGCTTTGTTAGTCGGTCAACTTTTAGTTTGGCTATTGTTTTCTGGGAAAACTGTTAAAATGATATAAATGAACCTTAACACAAATGTTTTAAGCAACAAAATTTGAAGCTGAGTTTATTTTGAGGTTCATTCAGTTTGTCTTTACAGAGTTATGGCCATTGCACTTTACAAAAATCTGCAAAAATGAGGATTAGCTGTAACTTTTTTATTTAATAAGATATTCACTTCATTTTTTAAAAAAATAGTATCACCTTAATATGGAAATCATTGGCTCTGAAGCACAGATTAGAAAATGTCAACACTTAAAAGGCATGTTGAATCAGAGAAAGTTTGCAAGTGGGCGTATTATGTACCGTATGCGGTACTCTTGTTTATAATGGCACTTTATACAAATGAAATTTTTATATTGATAGAAACTGTAAAATAAAATGTTGGATCTGTTTGCGCCAAAGTTAGAGCCAAATTTTTCCATCAGTTGCTACGTCTTGCAAAAATGTACTAGAGAAGAAACAGTTCAGGTATACATGTTTACATTCCCTTTATAATCATATCTAGTTTATACCATAAGCAACCAGAGCAGGCCTTGATAGGATGGCTCCTCTGTCTCATCTGAGTTTACTCTGTTTGCAAAGGTGTATTCATGGAGTAAAGGGTTAACCCTTCGCTTGCTATTCGCGTCAATATACCTACCTGTAAATAGTGAAGACCCAGATGAGACAGCTCCTGCAGGAGCTGTCTCATCAGGGTCTGCACTATTTACAAGTTGATTGTGCAACCAGTGCACTCCACAGCAGTGATTGTACAGCGATATACTGGTACACAGTGAAGATATGTGTAATTATACAACAGGGCATGGGTAAAGAAGGAGAAATGTATTTTAAAATTCAGCAAGAGAAGGGTTAACACACCTATTGTATATTTGAAGAAAAAAAAAGGAAAATTGAAAAAAACAACACATCTTTTTATACGCCCACCTAATAAAGGTGGTCATATATTGTCGTGGCCCTGTCCGTCCGTCCGTTCGTTCGTTCGTTCGTTCGTTCGTTCGTTCGTTCGTTCGTTCGTTCGTTCGTTCGTTCATTCGTTCATTCGTCCGTCAACATTTTGTTTGTCCGCAGTTTTCTGGGAAAACTATTTGACAGATTTTAATGAAACTTCACACAAATGTTAAATGCATCAAGATCTGAAGCTGAGTTGATTCTGAGGTTCATTTGATTTTTCATTACAGAGTTATGGCCCTTGTCCTTAAAAATATGCAAATAGTTTGTTCGCTGTTTTCTGGGAAAACTATTTGAGAGATATTAATGAAACTTCACACAAATGTTCAATGCATCAAGGTCTGAAGCTGAGTCGATTCTGAGGTTCATTTGATTTGTCGTTTCGGAGTTATGGCCCTTTTACTTAAAAAATCATGCAAATAGTTTGTCTGCTGTTTTCTGGGAAAACTATTTGACAGATATTAATGAAACTTCACACAAATGTTTAATGCATCAAGATCTGAAGCTGAGTTGATTCTGAGGTTCATTTGATTTTTTATTTTAGAGTTATGGCCCTTGTCCTTAAAAAATAATGCAAATAGTTTGTCCGCTGTTTTCTGGGAAAACTTTTTGAGAACTATTAATGAAACTTCACAAAAATGTTTAATGCATCAAGATCTGAAACTGAATTGATTCTGAGGATCATTTGATTTTTTGTTTCAGAGTTATGGCCCTTGTCCTTAAAAATTAATGCAAATAGTTTGTCCGCTGTTTTGTGGGAAAACTTTTTGAGAGATATTAATGAAACTTCACAAAAATGTTTAATGCATCAAGACCTGATGCTGAGTTGATTTTGAGGTTTATTTAATTTTTCGTTTTGGAGTTATTGCCCTTTTACTTAAAAAAATGCAAATATATGCAAATAGTTTGTCCGCTGTTTTCTGGCAAAACTGTTTGACAGATATTAATAAAACTTCATACACATGTTTAATGCATCATGACCTGAAGCTAAGTTGATTCTGAGGATCATTTGATTTGTTGTTTCGGAGTTACGGCCCTTGCACTAAAAAAAATAATGCAAATCTATGCAAATATGAGGATGGCCATAACTTTTTCATTTTAAATGATATTTACTTCAATTTTTTTATATGGTTAAACCTTAATGTGAATTTTCATTTGTGATATGTCAGTTTATTCTAAAGTTATGGTCCTTGAACTTCGTGTGTTCGTTGCTTTGTTAGTCGGTCAACTTTTAGTTTGTCGTTTTCTGGGAAAACTATTAAAATTATATAAATGAAACTTAACACAAATGTTTTAAGCAACAAACTTTGAAGCTGAGTTTATTTTGAGGTTAATTCAGTTTGTCTTTACAGAGTTGTGGCCGTTGCACTTTACAAAAATCTGCAAAAATGAGGATTAGCTGTAACTTTTTTATTTAATAAGATATTCACTTCATTTTTTTTAAAAATAGTATCACCTTAGTATGGAAATCAGGATCTGAAGCACAGATTAGAAAATGTCAACACTTATAAGGCATGTTGAATCAGAGAAAGTTTGCAAGTGGGCGTATTATGTACCGTATGCGGTACTCTTGTTCAGAATTGCTACAGACAACAATTTTGCATGAATAATGATCAACTAACTTGCAGTGAGCTTGACTCTTTAGCTGCCAATGGCACGAATGTGATTACCTATGCAAATAGTTTGGATCCAGATGAGACACTCAGAGTAACATCGGGCCTCATTAGAATCCAAATTGTTACTTACTGTCACTGTTTTTGGAAACAAAATGAGGAAAAATAAAAAATGAAAATTATAGCAGATGACAAAGTTTGCAGACGACAAAATTTGGCAGCAAAAGAGTTGAGGTAATATACTACTGATACAAATGTACTTTGATATTAGCCAATAGCAGTACTACCAGCAGAAGTTTGAATGTGAGACACCTGCATAGGCATCTAGAAACAGTAGAGACCCTGCCTTTGATCATGGTCTGCATTGATTGTCAATAAAAATCTTCTAGCAACTGGCTGGACTCTATAGTTAACCCTTTCCTCCATAAATACGCCTTTCTACGCCTCTGTAAAAGTCACTTTATGAAACTATTGTGATAAATAGAGCATTTGCTCCTATAGGAGCAAATGCTCTATTTATCACAATGGTTTCAAACTACAAAATTATAAAAAAAATCCTTTTCTCTAGTTAATGCTCCTTTTGGGTAGATTCATTCAAAGTGGTTGGGTCTTAAAATAGCCTATGAGGGAATAGGTTGACATTGATGGGGTATTCCACTCTGAAAATTGGGTGCAGAAAGGGCAGCAGATAAATTTCATCTGCTAAAATTGTTGACTGCTTCAGTTTTTAAAAAAATGCATTTTACACAAATAGTGTCAAACAGTTCTGACCCAGAGGACTGACACCGAGCTCCTTGGCATTTCCTCAGGATCCAAACTGTTTGCAAATGTTGCCATTGATTGGTAGATCTAGAGTTAAGAATTTGAATAAATTATATGATTTGCAGTGATAACAATTTAATTTCATAATGACCGATTGATTGACATCTGACTGGAGTCTCGTAGATTGTTCATCTTCAGCTTTGCTTTGTTCACTGAATGTTGGAACTTCTTGAGAAAAAAACAACAACTGATAAATCCCTGATAGATTTAAGATGTTTTTTGCAGTGGATCTTTAACAGGACAAGAATTCAAAATCATTTTACTTGTCTAGGTGTTTCATGTGTATGATATTACCCTGCAGAGCTACCAGATTTTTCCCGTGACCCAGAAAACCAGAGTAAAAAGTCTGCTTTGTATCGGAGAAAATTGAAGTTATATTCTGGAGTGACAGTGCTCTACAAGCAGTTGACATTAAATCGGGAGTAGTTGAACAGTGAATACGTAAATGTTGTATACGAATTCTTACTTCTGTCTGCAAAAGATCTCCTAATATGTTTCTAATATAATAACCATTGATTCAGTGAACTGCTAACTTAATCAATTGATAATTTGTCTGATAAGATGAAGCCGGTAGTGGAGTGTTGACTGGATAGCTAAATTAAACTGGTTTAAATTGTTATTAATAGTTGAATCGTCTTTCTGTCCAGTACGCTCTTTGTGGACAAGTTTATCTGCAACCTTAGCAGGAAATGTTGACATAGAGGGGACTTCTTCGTGCATTTTGTAGGCGGTTTCATATTTGTGCAGTTAATGGGGCGTGAGATAAAACTGTAAACACTGAACTCAGTGCAGTCAGTATAAGGGAGATATTCAGTTGTGTATCATCACTGGAATAAGAATTTGCAGTGTCAAAAATATCATGTGAAAAACCTGTTTTGTTTTGATGGATTTGAATGTATCTAGATATTATTTTTGGATTATTTATGATTTGATTTAACAATGACAGATGTAATTTATCACTCAGAAGACACTGATTGATATAAGTCTGTATCAGTATGGCTACAATTTCTTCTCCACTGGGAGAGAGGTCTCAGTTTGTACGCTCATCTTTAAGAAGATCAAAAAGGCGGCAACAAGGATTTGGTCAAAGTAAGTTGAATTGTATTTGTCATGTTTTCTTTTGTGTCGGACTGTTGACTTTATAGTGATTGTGTGTCAGTGACTTTTGACTGAAGGGATTCACATAAAAGAAAGGAAGCCAATAGTTTACACATTGAGGACAGTATAGTGTAAACATGGTATGATCACCTGCCGTGTAGTGGTTACCCTATTTACCTTAAATATTCACACACCTTTCTCCAACAGTTTGAAAAGCTTAACCTTTTCCCTCAGTTCAGTATTTGGTTAAGAAATAATGACATCATGACTATTTATTAGCTGATGTTTTATATTGGCATAATTATGTACACATGAATGTTTGGTATTGAGAGAAGCTGTAGAGTCAGATCTTTATTAGTTTATTAAGCAAACAGAGCAGACCATGATCAGATGGCTCCCTATAAGAGCAAAATTAATGTGTGAAAATTTTGCAAATGCATGAAAATGTGTTAATATTAAGGAAAAGGTTAATTTCTTTTACTGCATAAATATGCCTGCCTCATAATGCCTTAAATGCAAACAGAGTATACCCAGATCAGGGTCTACTCAGTGCGCTTATGAAATAGTACAGATATCAGATTCTTCAGTTTCTGCCATGGCCAAATACCCTAAGTTCATGTGCCATTATAAAGGTTAATTTAATTAATATTCATGATGTCATTATTTCTCACATGAATATTCATTGAGTTAATTTTTACAATTGTTTATGAACACATGATTTGGCCATCAGAAACTGAAGTGTCTAGTCTATATTTGTAATAGAGCAGAGCCTGATCTGGTTTCAAAGTCGTAGACAGGCATATATGTATGCTTATTTCCTTGTAATAAGCAGGACATGATGCTATGACTGAAATACTGTTACGACTCCATAAATTACTTTTTTGTACACCTTTGCAGAGTAGACTGATTGACACTGCTCTGTTTGCTTATGATATCATATGTATTTGATTTTACACAGTCTGTTTTGGTTCCCTTAAACCCTTTCCCTGTATTTATTCGAATTTTCAATACCTTAGTGACTCAATATTCAGGGGCAAAATAGTTATAATGAAATTAGGAAGGTGGAACATCGTAGCCATTTTAGAATGTAAAGAAACAGATCTATTCAAATTCTGTAAGCAAACAGTAGACGCTGATCAGACGGCTCCGTTAGGAGCCAACTGATCTGGGTCTGCTCTGTTTTCAGATGTGTGAAAAGGCATTATTATGAAGGAAAGGGTTAAATATTCCTGTGTTTATATGTTACTGAAAAAAAATACAGCTAATCAATTTGTGTGATGTCATTATTTGTTACATAAATATTCATGGAGTACAGGTTTAACCTACACCTTTCTATGCCTCTGTAAAAGTCACTTTTTGAAACCATTGTGATAAATAGAGCATTAATTTTGCTCTTAAGGAGCAAATGCTCTATTTATCACAATGGTTTCAGAACTACACAATTCTTAAACGTTCCTTTTCTCTAGTTAATGCTTCTTTTCGGTAGATTTTTTCAAAGAGGTTGGATCTAAAAATAGCCTATGAGGTAATGGGTTAAAGTGACATAACCCCCAATACAAACACTGTTGAGCAGTTTGGAGTTTTTTAAGAGATTTCAAATTACTGTTTGCATGGCTGGTAATTCAAATTAAAGTGTTAACCCTCTCCCTGTTCTGAGTATTCATGTAAGAAATAATGACATCATGAATATTTATTTGTTGAGGTTTTTATAATGTAAACTTTTTAACCCTTTCCCTGTTCTATATTTATTACAAATTTCAATACCTTATGAATATTCATGGACAAACTAGTTATAATGACATAATGGAAGGTGGAACATTGTAGCCATTTTGGAAAGTAAAGAAACATTTTTCAAATTCCAATAGCAAACAGAGCAGACCCTGATCAGACGGCTCCTATAGGAGCCGTCTGATCTGGGTCTACTCTGTTTGCAAATTCATGAAAACATGTTTATATGAGGGAAAGGGTTAAGGAAGGGATTTTTTAGATTGACAAAAGAATCAGATCTATATCATGTCAAAAGCATACAGAACAGACCCTGATCGGGTGACTCCTAAAGGAGCCATCTGATCTGGGTCTACTCTGTTTGCAAATGAGTGAAAAGGCATCTATTTAATGTCAAAAGCAAACAGAGTAGACCCAGATCAAATGGCTCCTATAGGAGCAGATAGCTCCTATGTCTGTTTGCAAATGTGTGAAAAGGTGTTTATTAGCTGAATTTTTATAATATAAACTTTTCAAGGATTATTTTTTGCTTTGTTCAGATCTATATATTGTCAAAAGCAAACAGAGTAGACACAGGTCAGATGGCTCCTATAGGAGCTGTCTGATCAGGGTCTGCTCTATTTGCAAATACGTGAAAATGTGTTTATATGAGGGAATTTGAGGGTTAAGATTAGGGTTTAGTTTGCTGCTGCTAGTTATCTCTATGAGATATGAGATAATAACATTGTTACAAATCTTACCTCAACTATGTCCAATTTTATTTCTGATTTAGTGAAAATATTGTTGCGTTTTGTCAAGTTGTATGTATGTCAAATACAGCATTTAAAACTGGGTTACAACAGATGACATTACTGTCTTTTCCTAATGGCTAACTTAAGGTTATAGCTTATTATACATTCCTGGCCTAATGTATAAGGAAAACGAGCATGTACTACTCAGAGACTGTTTACAAACAAATGACAACTCACAGAGTTAAAAATGTTGTGAAATCTTCTGTTATTCAGATTTATGTCCTTATATATAGTTAGAAGTTGTTGTACATTCAATTGCTTTTTGAATTTCACCTGAACACCTTACCTGTTCAATATTCGTATACAAATCATGACATCAGGAATACTTATTGGCTGAAGTTTTAAAATGTAAAATTTTCAAGGGAATTGTTTGTTTTGACAAAAACTGTAGAATAAGAATCTATATCATGTCATAAGCAAACAGAGCAGACACTGATCAGACAGCTCCTACAGGAGCTGTCTGATCTGAGTCTACACTGTTTGCAAAGGTGTGAAAAGGTGTTTATATGAGAGAAAGGGTTAATGAAATGAACAGTTTTGAATTTCATAGTTCGAACTATGTTGATATGTCTGAGATGGTTTTTGTAGAACTTGGTTTGAGAATACTTTGATTAGTTCAGGAATTTTTCTTGCGAAAAAACAACAACAACAAGACCAATCATTTCTTTATATTATATGTTCTGCCCACACCCCTAAATGATCAGTCATTTTATTGGCATAAAAAAGATGTATTGTTGTCACTAGGAATATAGGACCTTAATGGTCAGAACCAGTCTGTAATAGGTAAGATGAATAAGCTAACCTTTTGCCTCATATAAACACCTTTTCAAGCATTTGCAAACAGAGAAGACCCAGATCAGATGGTCTAATCAGGGTCTGCTCCATTTGCTTATGTAGCTACATGTATAATAGATCTGACTCTTCGGAAAATTTCTACCAATACCAAAAATTCCTGTATTGTAAAACTCAGCTAATGAATATTCATGATGTCATTATTTCTTACATGAGTATTGAACAGGGAAAGAGTTCAACCAACTTTATTTCTCCACCAAACCCCATGTTGTGTCTACTGTTTAGAATTGTCTCTAAGAGACTGTTCTAAAGAGTGGTCATTATAGGGCTATTGAAGAAATAAAGGAGCTTTTCTCTTAACACTTTCCCTGTTTAATGTTCATGTCAGATATAATGACATGATGGATATCTATTACATGAACTATTATAACGGCATAATACTGTAGAGTTACATCTGTATTATACCATAAGATAACGGAACAGACGCTGATCAGACGACTCCTACAGGAGCTATCTGATCTGGGTCTACTCTGTTTGCAAAGGCATAGAAAGGTGTATATATGAAGGAAAGGGTTAGGAGCTTTTTAAGTTACTGTTGGTTGATGTTTACATTGTGCAATTTCATGTTTTTGAGAGCATAAGCAGAGCAAAAGCGGGTAGTTTTAGGAGAAAAGCCATCTTCTTAATGACTTGTGCCTTTTTGTATGTATACATGTATGTCGAAACATTAGTAAAACTTCTCATAAACACTTACCATTTAAAAAAATAAACTGTAACTTGCCCGGAAGTGAAGTGAGTTTAAAATTGGTGGCCTGGAAGTGAAGGGAGTTTAAAATTGGTGACCTGGAAGTGAAGGGAGTTTAAAATTGGTGACCTGGAGGTGAAGGGAGTTTAAAATTGGTTGCCCGGAAGTGAAGTGAGTTTAAAATTGGTGACCTGGAAGTGAAGGGAGTTTAAAATTGGTGGCTTGGAAGTGAAGGGAGTTTAAAATTGGTGGCCTGGAAGTGAAGGGAGTTTAAAATGGGTGGCCTGGAAGTGAAGGGAGTTTACTCAATCTAATCAAAAGGTTTATGCACATAGGGTGCGTGTGTTCTTATTTAATTAAGTTCAGATCTTTGATTTGTATTGAAAAGTCTTCAAAAACAGATTAAAAGAGTTTTAGTACAATGTACTCTTTGTTAAATTCTGGGCAGCTTAATGTGTTCATATTTGTTCTAAAACATTTTGAGAACACTTGAAAAAAACAACCCAGTTATCTGCAAATGTTCTTCACTTGTAAAAAAAAGTAATAGAATAGTAAAAACAGGTGTTTTGTAGAACTCTACTAAGGGGCAGTTTCAGAAATATTCTTTTACAATACATGTGTATTCTTATATCCTTTCCCACATATAAAATTTATATGCTTTTCCACACCATTGTAAACACATTAGACTAAGATCAGATGGCTTCTATGGGAACTGTCTGGTCAGGGTCTAGCTGCAATCCGTTTGCTTATGAAGTAAGTATTGATCTACCATAATATATCTGACTGGACTGTCTACCAATACCTTAAACCATTCCCACTTTGGCTATTTTTAGACCTAACCTCTTTGATTTAATCTACCAAAAAGGAGCATTAACTGGAGAAAAGGAAATTTTCAGAATGGAATATTCAACAGGAACGGTGTTTAATCCTTTTACTCCATAAATACGCCTTTCTACACCTTTGCAAACAGAGTAGAGTAGACCCAGATCAGATGGCTCCTATAGGACTGTTACCATCTGATTTGGGTCTACTCTGTTTGCTTATGATATACTATAGACATGATTCTACAGTTTCTTCCAGTGCCAAACATTCCTGTGTCCATGTGCTATTGTAACCATTAATCTAATTAATATGCATGATGTCATTATTTTATACATGAATATTTATCATGGAGTTATTGGTTAAACAGTCCTTGGAACTGTCCTGATTTCTTGAACAAATTATTGCATGGGTTACAAGATAAGGGGCCTATGTAATGTAACAAGCACAGTTAAAAGTTTTGAAGAGAAGACTGAGGGCAGAGGGAGTGAATGATGTCTTTGTTTTTTAAGCATGAGCCTAGAGCAGTTGACCTGGTACATGTACATGTGTATGCTACCTGCCTGCTTTGATGAGAGATGTAAGCTTCATGTGTAATTACAGATGAGTTGTCATGGTGCCCCTTCACCTGCTGTCTGTTCATAAAACTATATCCCATTAACCCACCCTTTACCTTATGAACATTTAGTAAGAAGAATCGACATTATGAAGATTATCAGCTCAGTTTTTAGGTGGCAAACGCCACCTATAGTTACACTCAGATTCTCAGAGGCCGGTTTAACACACCAACGTTTTTGGTATGATTATTATTCTCTTGCGTTGTAATATAGTTTTCAACTCTCCTGGCAATTACAAATAATTCAGCTTGTAAGTATATAAATTCTTGTTATAGCAATGGTATTATATACACAACCAAGGGAATATTTTACCATGGTAGAATATGTAGACTTATATCTGTTAACTTAAGGCTATAATGAATTTATACACCTGGCAGTGAAAATACAAATACACATCACCATACAGGGTAATGAATATGAATATTCATTCATGAATATGAATAAATTATATAAATAAGTGTTGTACAAAACCTGCTTTATCACTAATACCTTTCCTCTATACACACACATTGTATCATCATTGCAAACAGCCTCAGTAGACCCAGATGAAGCTACTAAAGGAACTCTTTCATCAGGGTCTACCCTGTTTGCTTAAGGTGTGTGCCTCTTTTCCTGGCTCATTTCACAGCTGTAAAAAAATTATATTGGTCAACTGTAAAATGATACAATTCATTTGGTAAATGTCACAGTCTATTTGGTAACTGGAAACAAACACATTTTGAAGCATGATGATCATGTTTGAACAATTTTGATATAGGTGATTGAAACAGCAGCTGTTGATTACATGTACTTGTCATTTACAGTGATCTGTGGTGGAGGGACCCTTTGATCAATACTCAAGCATGGTCAGCAATAAAATAAGCACGAATAAATGTTGTCACATGTGACATACTGAAGACTCTTTCATGTAACACAAGCAAGGTTTTACGCAAGCGTAAAATGGCTGCGTAACATGTATTTAAGCAGGATAGAAGAAAAAGAGGGAGCAATATTGGGGAAACACGACTGTTATGTATGGATTAATACATGTAGCAGAAACGGGGGAATGTTTTAATGAGCCATGATGCATAATACCTGTGTTTGACACCATTAATACACATTACGTCACAGATCAATGTTATTCATTTGCTGAAACACACTGACGTAAAAACCATTATCACATTAAGTGATGTTCACAAGGCATACAGACTCCCATACTTACAGTCTACATGAAATTATTCCAATAGGTCGACTCAATGCCCATTAACTTTTTCACTTTTATTGTCCCCAAATTAAGAAGATGTTAGTATAAGATAATTATACATTTAAGTTGAAGCAAATTCATGCACAATGGTGAAATATGCAAAGCGGTCAATAAAACCACGAGTAAAAGGTCTCGGCTAAATAACTTTAACAAAGCCAAAATACAAACAAAGGACTTATATTTTTATGTACAAAATGGTTTTAAACCAAAAGCACGTGTACTAAGGGTGCTAAGAAAATATGGAAGAAAAAAAAATAATTCAGCTTCCACCGAGGATCGAACTCACGACCTCATGATTACTAGTCCATCGATATAACCCTTAGACCACGCTGACAGTTATGCTTAGAGATGTGATTTCAATTACTTATACATAATTCACTAGCATTTTCACTGAAACTGGATCATGCAGAAAAGAAAGAAATAACCCCGACAAAAGTATGCTGAGAAAAAAATATGAATGAAAATAAATAAAATAAATGAATATATATAAATAAAAACTTGTCTCACAGTAAACCATATTTATTAAAAAGATTGGCTTTTATAGAAACACAGGACCGCAGAAACGCATCGTCAAAATTTAAAGCCGTATCAGTGTGGGCTGCTTTCGCAGCCCAATGACTATACAACATTGATTTAACCCTTTACCACATATAAACACATTTTCTCGGCTTTGGAAACAGAGCAGGTCAAGATCAGACGACTGCTGTAATAGCCATCTGATAAAGATCAACTCTGTTGCTATAAATGAAATAATAGATCTGAGTCTGCAGTTTCTGCCAATGAAAAATATTCTTTTGTCCATAATGCTTTTATAAAACTTCAGCCAATTAATATTCATACAGTAATTATTTCTTAATAAAAAACCCATACAGTAAAACCCCTCTAAACTGTATACAGTAAAACCCCTCTAAACTGTTGTTAGTATCTCTGTGCATGCTAGCTGTGGATTCTCATTATATATGACATGCAAAGAATTTGGATCCAGAGTTGGCCACACACAATGTGGGGCATAATATAAGATCTATAGATGCAAACAGTTTATCACCTAGGCTCAACTTCTGATTCAGACAGGCTCCATAATAGCAAAAATACCGGTACATCGCGCATTTAACCTCTTTGCCTGAAACATTGTAAGTTATATGTGTCAAATCAATTATAGTGTTCATGTGAAAAGCATAATGTCATCGGTCGGGAAAATTGCACACTTTCATTACTTTATGTGCAAGCCTTGTAAAAGTAACACCATGCTGCTGGGGCCTGCCAGCGAGATGTGACGAGCAACCACAACAACACATGAAGAGCAATGTGACATTTTTGCACTTTTGAGAAATTTTGGTTTGATTGTTCTACAGGTTCTAACTTTTTATTACATCAGCGATATTTGCTAATATCTAACATACAAAGGGCATCAGCGATATTTGCTGAAATCTTACATACAAAGGACATCAGCGATATTTGCTGAAATCTAAGATACAAAGTGTTTTTGTATGTTAGATTTTAGCAAATATCGCTGATGTAATAAAAAGTTGGGACTTTTAAAACATTCAAACCAAAATTTCTCAAAAACGCAAAAACACCTCTTACGTCATTGTGGAAATAAGGCAATGTAATGTCAGACCCCAACAAAATGTGAAGAGCACTGTCAGACCCCAACAAAATGTGAAGAGCAATGTCAGACCCCAACAAAATGTGAAGAGCACTGTCAGACATAAGCAAGGGGTGAAGAGCAATCTCACACATGGATCAATCTGTTGACTCTGAATTCAACAAGTTAACCCATTACCTCATTTTTTATGAGGTTATTTTTAGACCCAACCTCTTTGAATAAATCTACAGAAAAGGAGCATTTAACAGAAAAAAGGAATATTTTAGAACTGTGTAGTCTTGAAACTATTGTGATTAATAGATTAAAGCAAAATGCTCTGTTTATAACAATGGTTTCAAAAAGTGACTTTTACATAGGCATTAAAACACGTCAACATGAGGGAATGGGTTAATAATAATAATAAGAAGAAAGACTGGCACAGAGGCTTGATTAACATGAAATAATACATAGTATTTTGATAGATAGTCCTAGTATTATCGTCATTTAACTCTTTCCATCATATAAATGCCTTTTCATGACTTTACAAACAGACTAGATCTTGTAGGAACCATCTGATCAGGGTCCGCTCTGTTTGCTTATGAAATTATAATAGATCTGACTCTTTAGTTTCTACCAATACCAAAAGGTTGGGTCACAAGACTAACACGGAATCGCTCTGCTTAACCGGAATCGACCTGTAGGTAACCGGAATCGACCATAATTAAAACTATTTTAGCTTCCATTTGATGTTTAGTCATACATCTTTACTTAAAACTGCCTGAATCAGACCCAAAAACTATTGTTCATTGTGAAAATTTAGCACTTAAATAAAATCAAACTTTTGCATACTCACAAAATGCAAATGAAAACAGCAGCTTGCCAGTGAACATTGTGGCATAAATCGGTAAGACTTTTAGTACATGTTTATTTCGTAGTTATTGATGATTGTCAAAGAAATATATTAAAATGAACATGGTTTCTTTGTTTTCCAAATTTCTTTCTATCAAATGAAGTTGAAGGCTGCTTGACTTCCACTACCGTTCGGCTACTGCTCAGAATAGTCCAACACCGAATTTATAATGCTCTCAAGTAGGGTTTATCAGTTGAAAAGTCCTCATAAAGGAAAAGTTAAAATATAATACTTTCTTACGAAACTTCAGATGACAATTTCAAGCAGATGTCATTTTAGCATTGTTACGATTGCTCTCGTCGACTTTAGCATGCTACTGGCAAGTTTCTTTTGGCATCTGACAACAGTTTGAATCATGTCGAGGCGTCAAGTAATTTGGCATATCATATGGATTTAAACTGACTCAAACTCTATAGTGATATTTTTTAAAAGTACTTCTGCAAACTATACATAAACTGGCTTCACCTGGTCGATTCCGGTTCGCAACTAGTCGATTCCAGTTAAGAAGACTGATTCCGGGTAGTCTTGTGACCACAAAAAGTCCATTGTACATATGCTATTATAAAAATTCAGCTAATAGATTCTCATGACGTCATTATATCCTACATGAATACTCGACTGGAAATGGCATAACCCTTTCCCTCATATAAACGTGTTTTCACGCATTTGCAAACAGAGTAGATCCAGATCAGATGGTTCCTCTAGGAGCCGTCTGATCAGGGTCTGCTCTGTTTGCTTATGAAATTTGATAGATCTGTTTCTATACTTGCTAAAATGGCTACAATGTTCCACCCACCATGTTTCGTTATAACAAATTTGTACATGAATATTCAGTAGGTATTGAAATTTGAAATAAACATAGAACAGGGAAAGGGTTAAATCTTCATCATGATTCAAGGTACTGTCATAAAATGGTTATAAATCAGATTAGTGTCGTAAGATAGAATTTGATATATCAATATGAGGCAATGATGATGGCACTGCCATATTACCTCCATGTTACTATATAAGCATCAATGAGCCTCAACTCTTATTCCTCTTACAGCATGACTTGACTTGTATTTGGAAATAGTTTGGATCCAGATGAGATGCCAAGTAACTTTGCGTCTCGTCACGATCAAAGTAGTTTGACACTTGGTCAACAGTTTCTCGGGAACTTGTTTCAAATCGGAAGTATAAGAGCTGTTATACAGTCCCAAATTTTGGCAGCCATTATTTTACAACTTGGTAACGAAGGATTAACGATATTCAAGATTAGATTATAGAACTCTGAGGGTTTGACATTTTGAAATTTATCAGAAGGCAGAGTTTCTTAAAGTAGACATTTTTAGTCTTTTTAAAAATGTTGTCAGATGGTACATGTATAAGAGTCTACTGAGAAGACTGCTAATTTCTTGTGTTCTATTCTGGACTGTCATTGTTTGCAGGGCTATCACAATTTCTCTAATGCAGGCTTAGAGTTAATTCAAGAAGAGTTTCTAGTGGGATAAAAAAAATATTTCTATCTTTATTATTTTAAATTGAATTGAAGTACACATATTTTCTGATAAAGCACAATTCTTGCACAGAGTAGTTCTTCATATCGTATCATCTCTAAGAAATGCTCTCTGGGACACATTATATAAAAGCAGCTGCTTGCATTTTGTACACAAATGGTTGCTTATTGCAGAATGATTAAAGCAATGCAGAAACCACCTATTGGGAGATCTAGTATCATTTCTTAACCCATTACCTCATAGGCTATTTTTAGATACAACCTCTTTGAATAAATCTACCGAAAAGGAGCATTAACTTAAAAGAAAAGGAAAACTTTAGAATTTTGTAGTTTGAAACCATTGTGATAAATAGAGCATTTGCTCCTATAGGAGCAAATGCTCTATTTATCACAATGGTTTCACACAGTGACTTTTGCAGAGTCGTCAAAAGTCGTCAATATGAGGGAATGGGTTAAGCAAACAGAGTAGACCCTGATTAGATGGCTCCGATAGGAACCATCTGATCTGGGCCTGCTCTGTTTGAAAATGCATGTATATATGAAAGATGGTTAAATTTTTAAGGTTTTAGTTGTTTTATTGATCATTATGTTTCCTGCTAGAAGTAAGGGAGTGTTTATTAGTGTGGGACATTTATTTGGGAGGATATAGCAATGACATAATCTAATTTCTGTCATTTATTTCAATTCCAGATGATTCCAGTATATTATTCTTTGAATCTAATTTTATGATAGTGTTACTTCTTCCAAGCTTCTCTTCTGGTAGATTTCTCTAAAAAATCACAGTATTTCAGTCATGGGAATGGCAAATAGTGTTTTTGTAAACAGTGTAGATCCAGATCAGAGGATCATAATTCTGATCAGGGTCTTCATTGTTGGTTATACCTATAACTATCTAAGCTTATACATTTTTGTGTTTGCACAGTTTGTCTTCATTCATCCAATGTAAAAATGAATTTGAGAATGAAAATTAAAATAAAAAAGTTACATGAAACACTGTAACAATGTTAGAATACATAAAATACCAACTGTTTATACAGGAACACCCTCCACCCCTACCCCCACCCCACCCCATCCCCACCATCAGAAAATACATAAAATACCAACTGTTTATACAGGAACACCCCCACCCCATCCCCACCATCAGAAAAGGGCATAAAGGGTTTAGAAATTTTACAGAAATGCACATAACTTAGTAACAGCTTATACTACCCTAATAACTGAGTATTGGGACAGAAAGTCATTTAGGCAAATAGTGCAGACTACCCTAATATCCCACAGTATTAGAACAGACAGATTTAGGCAAATAGTGAAGCCAGGATACTACCCTTATAGCACTGAAAAATAGGACAGACAGATTTAGGCAAATAGTGCAGCCAGTATACTACCCTAATAGCACTGAGTATTAGGACAGTCTCAGAGATTTAGGCAAATAGTGCAGACTATCCTAATAGCCCTGAGTATTAGGACAGACAGATTTAGGCAATTGTATATATAGTACAGCAAGTATACTACCCTAATAGTACTGAGTAATAGGACAGACAGATTTAGGCAAATATTTCCTTTCAAGGAGTTTAAACCGCCCATGGATGGATTGTGAAATGACATGGCATAAATGTTCCTCTAGAAGGTATGACATGTCGTGTGCAAAAACCACCTCAGTAGCTGAAAGATCAAGGTCATACTTGTAGGTCAAAGGTCAAAAACATGTACTGTTTTGCTTGTCAGGGCTCTAACTCAGAACCATTCAGGATTGTGAAAATACTAGACATAAATGTTCCTCTAGAAGGTACAGCATGTCACGTGAAAAAAATCAGGTCAGTAGCTGAAAGCTCAAGGTCATACTTAGAGGCCAAAGGTCAAAAATATGTATTTTTTGCTTGTCCGGGCTCTAACTCAGAACTCCATCAATGAATTATGAAATGACTAGACACAAATGTTCTTCTAGAAGGTATGGTGTGCTGCTTGCAAAAACAGGGTCAGTAGCTAAAAGGTCAAGGTCATACTTGTAGGTCAAAGGTCAAAAACATATATTTTGCTTGTTTGGGCTCTAACTCGGAACTCCATGGATGGATTGTAAAATGACTAGGCATAAATGTTCCTCTAGAAGGTATGGTGTGCCACGTGCAAAAACCAGGTCAGTAGCTGAAAGGTCAAGGTCATTCTTAGGTCAAAGGTAAAAAAACGTAATATTTTGCTTGTCCTGGCTGTAACTCAGAACTCCATGGATGGATTTGAAATGAGTTGGCATAAATGTTTCTCTAGAAGGTATGGCGTGTTGTACATAAAAAACCAGGTCAGTAGCTGAAAGTTCAAGGTCGAAACATGTATTGTTTTGCTTGTCTGAGTTTTAACTCAGAACTCTCTAGAATGTTTCTCTAGAAGGTATGGAATGTTTTGCACAAAAACCAGGTCAGTAGCTGAAAGGTCAAGGTAATACTTGGAGGTCAAAAGTTAGATTTCACAAACACAATGTATGCCTATACTTTCCCTTTACTTGATATTCATGCTTTTGCAAAGTAGACCCAGATCAGGCATTACTATTGGAGCTACCTGATAAGGATCTGCTCTGTATAACATTTGCATGTACTATTGGTGAATGGCCAGCGGGCTTGACATGTTGCCCATGGGCATTCTAGTTATTCAGAGACCCAGATAAGATGTTAATCAAAACATTCCTATATTTTTCTACCAAACCCTTTGTTGTGACCACGCTTTGAAATCATCTAGCCTAGGAGAGAGTATTTGAATATTTTGCTGCTCTGTTTTTATTGTAATTTGGAAACGAATTTTATGCAGACAAAGTCTAATTTGATTTTTTACAAACAACAAACATGTTTACAGGATAAGGGTTATATCACTGTGGCTGGCTCGCGGCTCTTTGTGGCTACCTGAGCATCAACATTGGTCAGCCTTTACTGCAAGCCATCAAACCACATTTAAGCAAAATAAAAGGTATGGGGTTGTATAGGGTTCATTTTCAACCCCTAAAATATCCCCATTGTCTTGATACAATCTGGGTCCTAAAATTGTCAATAAAGATTAATGGATAACCAAAATAACAAAGGCAATAATATCTCTTTGAATGCTGAATTTTCAGAGTGGAATGGTCCATCATTGTTTAACAATAGAGTCCATTCAGTATGAAAGGGTATAATTTGAAGAACATTTTAATGACAAATAGTGCAGACCCTGATCATCAGGCTCCTAGAAGAGCTATAATTATGGTCTACACAGTTTTGAAATGTATACTTGTTTATGCATTCATAAGGTTAAGTAGGCTTTCGTCTCCTTCAATGGAGAAAACAAGTGTACTGGCATAATCATATCAGTAGACCCAGATCAGAAGGCCCCTCCAGATCAGGATCTGCACTGTTTTATACCCTCTCCATTTAAAGGGGGCATATAGATTGGCATCTAATGCTGTTCAATTAGGACCCCAAGGAAGCTGGACAAAGTGGAATCAGCCAGAGAGGAAAATGATCTGGCAGGAGATGTGGAAATATGAATCTTTCCAACTGAGTTTCCTCCTCCATTCAGTATATGACATGCTGCCCACTCCAACCAATCTGCATAGATGGAAGCCATCAGATGTCCCAATTTGTCCACTATGTGAAAGCATAGGATCACTGCATCTTATCCTGTCATCATGCTCGACTGTGCTATCACAGGGACGGTATAGATGGCGTCATGACCAGGTCCTCAGAGTACTAGCAGACACTATGGAAAAGGAGATAAAGAAAGACAGACCCTTAAAGAGACAGGGACCACAGCCTACATAAGCTATGTGAAAGAAGGTGAAAAGAAGCCTACACACCCGACTGTCGTCACTGGGATTTGGCATAAATCCAAGAACTGGGCTATGAGGGTTGACCTAGGGAAGAAACTGATATTCCCGGAGGAATTGGCCTGCACAAACATTCATCCATACATGCATTTCATCTAGTCCAAAGTCCCAAAGCTTGTGATACTAGTTGAACTCACTGTGCCTTGGTTTCAAAGAGCAGAAGAAGCTTTTGAGCTGAAGAAAGGAAAATACCTGGACCTAAGCAAACAGCTGCAGGGACAGGGGCTGGAAGACATGAGTCTTCCCAGTGGAAATTGGGACCTGGACAGCTGCAGGGACAGGGGCTGGAAGGCATGAGTCTTCCCAGTAGAAATTGGGACCTAGACAGCTGCAGGGACAGGGGCTGGAAGACATGAGTCTTCCCAGTAGAAATTGGGACCTGGACCTGGACAGCTGCAGGGACAGGGGCTGGAAGACATGAGTCTTCCCAGTAGAAATTGGGAGTAGAGGCTTTCCATCGCAGTCAGTTTGGAAAATGATAGGAGCAGTGGGTATCAGAGGCAGACAGCGTAAAACTGCCGTCCACACTCTTGGAAAAACTGCACAGAGAGAGGGTCAGTCCAGTTGGCTCTGGCTAATACATACCACTAAACCAACTTGGTGACCAAAGTAAATGAGGCAATGACTGACCACCATTACCTGCAACCGCCCCCACCCCCCACCACCACAACCACCCACCCACCCACCCACCCACCCACACCACACATCCCTTTCCCATCCGGAGAGTGTTCCAAGTTCAGGGGCAAAACACTTTATGATGGATGGACACTTGGCTGATGATGTCTACGTTCAGCAGTGTACCTGTATTCACATAATGTTGGTTGGTTGGTTTGTGGACAACTTTAATGTTAGTGATAATTTTGTAGCCATTGCACACACATATTTCAAACTTGGCATGCATGTGGAACTTATGGAGGTGAACATTTTTAAGGGTGATTTATTAAGGTCAAATTGGGGGCATAGTGTTTCACAAACACATCTTGTTGTATCGTGCATTTGTCCTACAGATATGAAACTTCATGAATAATTATTATTCATGCACACCTGAGTATTTTCATTTTTCAATTAACCTCCTGCAATTAACCCTCGTCTGTATTTAGGCTAAATTTCAATACCTAATGAATATTCATTAACAAAATAGTTATAAAGAAATATAGACGGTGGAACATTGTAGACATTTTAGAAAGTAAGGAAACAGATCTATCAATTTTTTTAGCAAACAGAGCAGACCCTGATCAGACGGCTCCTCTAGGAGCCGTCTGATCTGGGTCTACTCTGTTTGCAGATGCGTGAAAATGTGTTTATATGAGGGAAAGGGTTAACATTGGCAGAGTTATGAAAATATTGAAATTTTAAGCTTGTCATGCATAACTCTAAAAGCATAATTCTGTCTTACAGACATAAAACTATGAATATATTATCATTCAGAGTGAATTTGTTCACCTGAGTATTTTCATCTAACTGCAGTATACATGTTGTCAGAGTTATTGGCCAGATTTTGTGAAGATATGGAACTTTAAGTTTGTGTCCCTTGTAACTCTTGAACTATTAGTGCTAGAATGATGAAATGTTGGAAATTTATTGATCAGCATATACACCTGGATATTTTCATCCAACTGCAATAAACATTGATGGGCTTTAATATTGCGAGAATTGGCGATTTGTGTCTCGTGTAACTATGAATCCATGAGTGCTTGAATGCAGATATGATGACAGTTTGAACTGTAAAATCTCTCTTTATTAAATGTTCTTTACTTTCTTTTTCATGTGCTGCTCTCCTGCCATGTTTTTGCTACAATAGGTAAGTTAAAAATTATTATGTTTTGTTGATACTGTTGATAAAATGAACTACCAGTATGTTACCATTTGTCATTTTATATGAGCAACAGCCTTCAGGATCGGATGTCAAGTTTATGGTGTGACTTTGGAGGAGAATCGTGAGAGATACATTTTACAGAGCTGTAGATACTGATGTATCCAAATTCTCATCCAAACCCCGTCCTATCCAAGGTGATTCTAATGTATTGAGTACCAGCAAGATAGACTTTGGCTCAGAAATATACTTATCTCTTTAGTCCATGAATATTCATGTAAGAAATAATGACACCATCAATATTAAGTAAATTTTTAATATGTCATTTAATTAACAAGATTTTTTATCCTGGCAGAAAGTGTAGAAAGATCTATGAGCAAATAGAGCAGACCCATTAATCAGATGGCTCCTACAGGAGCTATCTGATCTAGGTCTACTCTGTTTGCAAAGTCATAGAATGAGGTATTTATGGAGTAAAGGGTTATCTAGAACTCTGTTTTTAGTGAAGTTTTCACCCAGAACACTTTGTGCCCTTAGCTAAGAAATTTGGTTTGAGCTGACTATTAAGAACAAAATAGGCAGTCAAACAAAATATACAGTGAGCTTAGTATCTGAAATGTCAAATTGGCAGATTGTCACATTTCCCTCAGTTGAATAAATCTAAGTCTATACTACATGTATTTACAATATCATACAAGATAACTTACAGTGCCAGTATTGTTTTGCCTGCTAGACACATTTTCGTCAGCTTCAAGTTTTAGAGTGGGCGTTTGTTCAATTTATTTAGAAAAAGATAAACAGTGTGTCTATCAGTTTGGATCCTGATGACAAGCCGAGTTACTGGGCAGCCAATCTGGGTCCAAACTGTTTGCATATGATATACCAGACCAGTCCAGTCTTCGTGGCACTAAAGGGGTTAAGATCTTTAATAGAAAAGCAGTATTTTCATGCTGGTCTAATCTAGACATTTTATGATCAAGGTTGATCTGAAATTTTCAACCTATATAGAGTTTGAAAAAATGATTTATTCAGAAAGAAATGATCTAGGGCATACGAGGTCCCATCAATAATATTGTGAACTAATTTCACTGTTTCATAACCATTTGACATATGGTCAAAGATCAATCATTCTCCAATCAATTCAGCATCAGCCAATGACGTCATATCAATATTATGACGTCGTATCAGCAGCATTTGTTGTAAAATGGCGTCGCAAAGTGTAAACGAGCAACATATTATGATAAAGTTTTATACTTTATTCGGAAGATCGTTCTCCAAAATTCAGGATGATTTGCATATTGTCTATGGGGATTCTTGTTTATTGAATGGTGCTATTTCGAAGTGGATGAATTGCTTTAATGGCAGTAGAGAAACAACGGAAGATGATAAGCATACAGACCGACCAGTGACTGGTACAAATGACAAGAAAGTGGCTGAAATTCAAGATTACATTCTTGAAGATAAAACAGTAACTGTTGAAAATGTTGCAGTACAATTTGGTATTTCGTATGGTACAGCTCAGGGCTTTATGTCTAATAAGCTTGGAATCTGCCGTGTTTCGGCAAGATTGGTACCGCATTTGCTGCTTCCGGATCCTCTGGCTATTTGTGACTTCTGGCTATTTCCAAATCTCAAAAATACGCTTCATGGTCAGAAATACAAGTCCATAGAGGAGTTGAGGTGTGCCGTAAACAGAAATTTGTGGGAGATGTCACGTGATGGCCTGCAGCACGTCTATTGTTCCGGTCATGGCTAAAATGAACGATGGAATAAAAGCAAACTTTGCATGTTTGATTACTTATACTCGTATCACAGAATTAGTTCACGATATTATTGATGGGCATTATCATGCCTTTGCAAACTGAGAAAATCCAGATCAGACAGCACTCATGTAAGAGTCATCTGATTAGGGTCTGCTCTGTTTGCTTATGAAATTATGATAGATCTGACAGATTCTACCAATACCAAAATCTCCAGTGTACATAATTATGCCATTATAAAAATTCAGCTGTTATAGATATTCATGATGTGTAATTATTTCTTAAATGAATATTCAACATGGGAAGGGTTATCCTATGTTCACTGCTGCTGCATGCCAAGAGTCATCATGTGCTTGTGTAAGAACAGTGTAGTATTAGTGCTCACTGTAGCAGTTGTTTGATCAGGGTCTGCTCTGTTCACCTATGGAGCTACATAGAAGATTCTAAAGTTTGTGTCATGGCTAAAATTCCCTTGTTTAGGTAGCAGTATAAACATGTAGTGAATGAATTATCAGAATATTCTTAAAACGATTATAAGATTCTTGCTTAACCCTTTCCCTCATATAAACATGTTTTCACGCATTTTCAAACAGAGTAGACCCAGATCAGACGGCTCCTAGAGGAGCCGTCTGATCAGGGTCTGCTCTGTTTGCTAGTGGAATTTTATAGATCTGTTTCTTCACTTTCTAAAATGGCTACAATATTCCACCTTCCATATTTCATTATAATAACTCTTTTTCCATGTATATTCACGATTGAAATTTGGACTAAATATAGAACAGGGAAAGGGTTAAATATTCATGATGCGAGGAGTAAATGGACCTCATTGTTTCATGTTTTCACTGCTCTTATTGTGTTTCATAGATTGGAATTCAGATTTCTGAAATATTTCTAAAACAGTTCCTGAAAAAGTAAACATAAATCCATGCATTCCATCTTTATCTAAGAGTATGAATAAATGGCTTAATGTTCCTGACATGGTCTAACTGTGTGAAATTACAAAACATCGGCATGTGGCTCTACTCAGTCAGTGGGAGCATTTTAGACTCTGTATCCATAACTACACTTTATATATACATTTGCATACATCCAAACAGCTTGAATCAGAATCTAAAGTGTGACGAGAAGACATTTTAAAGTTTGGAACAAGAATTGCAGACTCTGACATTATATTTAGAAAAAAATGGAACAAAGCAGTATGAGAAATGTGATTGAATGTTAAGAGTTCTGGACATTTTCTAGTAGATAAGGGCTAACACTCCTCATGGTTTTTGCATCACAGATTTTAAACCTGAGATGATGGTGGTCGTGATTTGTCAGTTACTATCAAATATCAAAAAAATTAGCTAAGAAAAAAAAAGATCACGGCTCATGTCTTGTTTGTAAATGTCATGGGAAAAATACAGAAGTTGCATGTGGTTTTTAATGTTTAACCATTTACTCCATAGCCAAATATTCCTGTGTTCATATGTGCCATTATAAATACTTCATGTAATATATTGAGTATTATAATTATTGTTAAAACCCATTGAACCCGTATGATAACCTTGTCGTCTGCTTCACTTCTGGAATCAGGTTTTCCTTCCATTTCTTTTTTAACCTTTACTTCATATAAATGCCCTTTTACGCCTTTGCAAACAGTGTAGACTCAGATCATATGGCTCCTATAGGAGCTGTCTGATCAGATTCTGCTCTGTTTGCTAACACATAACATATTTGTTTCTCTTTATCAAAGCAATAAATGTCCTTATATGTTTCCAAAAAACTAGTTTTATCACATAATCTGCGGTGTTGGAGTGCTGAAACAGAGTGCCGTAAATCGTGGAAATGCACAAGTGCATTTTTATGCAAATGAGCAGTTTGAATCCAGCTGTACAACGTTGTTAACAATGGCCGAAACAAAAGTCAAATACAGTCTGTTTCACTTTCTTTGGCAATTTTTAACCCTTATGTGATAAAAAGAATCTTACATTCGTGTTCATTACAAACTGTTTTCATGAATCTCATTTACTTTTAATGAATATTACACTCGCTAAAGCTTGTGTCATATTATTATAGTAAACTCGTTTCATAAAAACAATTTGTAATGAACACTCATGTAAGATCCTCTATTTATAAATTTCCAAAATGAGGGAATCTGGCATGAATATTCATGGTTTAAAGGGTTAAAGTTCATTGTCAAAACATTTGGAGCTTGTAGGAGTTTTCAGTCATCTGTGCATCTCATCTGAATTCAAACTGTTTGCAAATATTATCACTAACTTTCAAATAACGTTAGAAGGAATAAATATGCATAATTACCTCTTTAAACTCTATTGAAATACAATTTAACTTTTTACAAGCCGAAGAAGCTGTCATCTGCAAAAAGAAACGTATTGTTTGTCTGCTTCAATTCTTTTTTATCTCTAAATAATTGCATTCAGATTGTCAAATTGTTTGGATCCTGGTGAGATGCTGAGTCAACCTGTTTACAAAGGTTATCATAAATTGACTGCTAGCAGCAAACAACTGAACTGCAGTTAGCGCTCTCGAATTATGAATTGACTGTTAACAGTAAACAACTGAACTGCAGTTAGCACTCTCAAATGATGAATTGACTGCTAGCAGCAAACAACTGAACTGCAGTTAGCACTCTCAAATGATGAATTGACTGCTAGCAGCAAACAACTGAACTGCAGTTAGCATTCTCAAATGATGAATTGACTGCTAGCAGCAAACAACTGAACTGCAGTTAGCATTCTCAAATGATGAATTGACAGCTAGCAGCAAACAACTGAACTGCAGTTAGCATTCTCAAATTATGAATTGACTGCTAGCAGCAAACAACTGAACTGCAGTTAGCATTCTCAAATTATGAATTGACTGCTAGCAGCAAACAACTGAACTGCAGTTAGCACTCTCAAATTATGAATTGACTGCTAGCAGCAAACAACTGAACTGCAGTTAGCATTCTCATATGATAAATTGACTGTTAGCAGTAAACAACTGAACTGCAGTTAGCGCTCTCAAATGATGAATTGACTGTTAGCAGTAAACAACTGAACTGCAGTTAGCGCTCTCAAATGATAAATAGACTGTTAGCAGTAAACAACTGAACTGCAGTTAGCACTCTCAAATGATGAATTTCTAAAGTGGAGTGACAGTGACTACAGATCAGTGTGAAAGATAATGAAATGGCAAATAGTGTCAATCTGGATCTGAAGGCTGGAGGAGCCCTTTGATGTGTTTCTACATTGTTTGCTGGTAGATATAACTTTGCACATATAAAGGGTTAGTATCGAGTTTCTAAAGACAATCGATTCTTAATTTCTGGTCTTGCTACTTTGCAAAACTATTGCACACCTGCCGAGACTTAAATCAACTCTTAGCTAACCAGTCATCATCTGCTCTAATATTTTAAAGCAAATTTGTCTCTCACTATTAAAAACAACAACAACAATATATCAAAGTATCAAACAGTAGACTCGGAGTTGTTGATTTCTTATCTGGATCTAAACTGCACACAAATTTGTTTTTTTAATACATGTAGTACAAAAGTCACTTTTCAGGCACCAGATAAATTTAATTCTTTGCACACAAGCAGATAATTTGTGAATAGTTTTGTGAACAGTACTAGTTTGGATCCAGATGAAACACCTAGTTGGAGTTACAGCAAGATCCACTGTGACTGTCTAACACTCTGTCTCAGTTTCTGAAGAGAAAGAGAAACACTTTTAAAATGGTTACACTCAGCCGAGAGTATTAGCAGAAAACAGTTACTTAGTGTTACTAGCAGTTTGCTAAGAATTAGATGTGGGCATTATACAGTAAAACCTGTCTAAATCGTACATTATGTTTGGTACCAATATCAGTCTTTGAGATGTGGAAGCTTTATGCAGAGTGGACGTCATGCTGAAAGCTCCAGAATGACTTTTACCCTGCATTAAACAGCCACCTGCCTGAAAGTATCTAAATTCTTCTCTACTAGAATTCCAGTTTAGTGGGTTCTCCTGTAGTCTGTTAAAGGCCACAGAATATTGACAACCAGCTCTAAGCACCAATTGCAAGAATTGATGATGACCTTTGCAAATAGTTTGGATTGAGTATTTTAATCTAACGAAAGTAGTCTCTTAACCCTTTGGATGCAGGAAACGAGGCTTACATCTGCAAACTGTAGACGTCGACCCTCATCAGGCCTGCACAGGGTTTGTCATTAAAAGTTCTCTTACAAATTATACCCTTTCATACTGAATGAACTCTATTGTTAATATGTGATGGGTTGTTCCACTTTAAAATTTCATCCTTCAATGGATTAATTAATAGAATCTAAACTGCTCACTTATAATTGTGATAATTGCTTTTGAAAAGAACTGAAGAATTTTATTTGAAATATTGTGCTGAATACAGTGACAAAAACTCTTAAAGAATTATACAGCGCTCCAGATAAGATGCGTAAATCAAAATATCTTTTGAGTATAACTTTTTTATTTCTCTACCGAACCCTTTCTTGAAGAGACGATTCTAAATAGTGGTCACAACATAGGGTTTGGTAGAGAAATGACGATTTTAGTATTTGAGTACGCACCGATATCTGTAGTTCTGATTATATATTGATTGTATTCTGCCCGTTTTTCGTATTAATCATTTAACACCAAAAGTTGTACTCATAATTATCCTTGCACCCCATTAATTTTTGCTCATGCTATACAGTCCAACCTGCTGTAAGCTGTCAGTCTAGGGAAGTAGCCACTTTGGCCACTTACAGCAGGTGACCGCCTAAACCAGGTGCATGTTACCAAGCATACTTTCGAGTAATTATGACAGACATGTATTTTGTGTACAGCAGTATACTAATCGATGTTTATAAATATATAATGTTTTCAGCTAAATATTGCCCATATCTTAACCCTTCTCTTGCTGAATTTTAAAATACATTTCTCCTTCCTTACTCATGTCCTGTTGTATAATTACATATATCTTCACTGTATACTGTATTTCGCTGTGCAAATTCACTGCTGCGGGGTGCACTGGTTGCACAATCAACATGTAAATAGTGCAGATCCTGATGAGACAGCTCCTGCAGGAGCTGTCTCATCTGGGTCTTCACTATTTACAGGTAGGTATATTGACATGAATAGCAAGCGAAGGGTTAATGCTACTTAATTCTTAGAAAACCACAAAATTATTATGAGACAGAAAACTGCGGAAATTAGTGGTCAGGATCTGCTCTGTTTGCTTATGTCATAATATAGATCCAATTCTACACAAATATTTAAATGTTCGTATGTTGTTTTAAAACCACAGCTAATTACTACGTATTATGTCATTACTTCTTACATGAATATTCATGGAATAAAGGGTTAAAATAAGTAATGTATATTTTAATCTTTAAGAAAATGGAAAAGTACCCATCTCAAAAAGATTTCCCATATCCTACAGCGACTATTTAGTTCTCCATTTGGCATGGAATACAAGTTGTCCTGCAATTTGATTGCATGAATATTCATGGTGTAAAGGGTTAAAGTCTGACAATATGTCAGTTGTCCCCAGAAATCGGGCTTCTACTGACTAGTTTACAACCTTGGATTGGATTATAGGACTCTTCACTTGCTAAATATTGCAACCTTAGATTGGATTATAGGACTCTTCACTTGCTAAATATTGCAACCTTAGATTGGATTATAGGACTCTTCACTTGCTAAATATTGCAACCTTAGATTGGATTATAGGACTCTTCACTTGCTAAATATTGCAACCTTAGATTGGATTATAGGACTCTTCACTTGCTAAATATTGCAACCTTAGATTGGATTATAGGACTCTTCACTTGCTAAATATTGCAACCTTAGATTGGATTATAGGACTCTTCACTTGCTAAATATTGCAACCTTAGATTGGATTATAGGACTCTTTACTTGCTAAATATTGCAACCTTAGATTGGATTATTATAAGGACTCTTCACTTGCTAAATATAGTACAAGAGGGATTATTGCCACCTTTTCAAAATTTACGTCATCTCTACCCTTGCAAATATTACAGCTACAAATCAATAACTCAGCTTCCCCACTGACTATAAATGCCATTCTTATTTTTTCTGTCCCTGGGTAATCTCTACTTAATAGATTACTTTTCCACCAGATTGCTTCCTTTCATGTAACTAACTGCAGCATATTGATTAATGAAGAGATTTTGAAAGAGTATATTGTCAAAATATAATGCTACAATCTGTTTAGCTGCAATAATCCCAGTTAAGTCTCTCCGTGTCTGTCTCAGGCTTTGATGTCTATTTAGTTCATAAGTTAACACTCAATTATATCAATTATGAAATAAGTTTTTTACTTATATTTCTTATATCAGGATTAATTTAGTATAATGCTCAGATGAGCTTTTGTGATTGCCCATTGTCTTGGTGTCCAGCTGTGTGTCCATCCGTCCGTCAACAATTGCATTAAACGACATCTCCTCAGCAACCACAAGGCAGATTGTAACCAAACTTTACAGAAATTATCTTTGTATCATGCTCTATAAAAATTGTTAAAAGAATCGGGATCCATGTTGAACTCTGGTTGCCAGTTGGCAACCAAAAGAAGTTTTTTTAAACCGGTGGTCAGAATTGAATGATATTTGATAGGAATAATCTTTCTGTGAGGTACCTCTACCAAAATTGTTAATTTTATCTTATTATTTTAAAAAAAAGCATGGCAGCCTGGTGAGGGACATGGCTAGATTTTCTTATATAACTATACAGAAAACCTTCAAAAATCTTCTTCAAAACTGGTGGTCCAATTCTTTTGAGTAGAAATAGCCTGGTGACCCTTTATCAAATTGTTAAAATCATGTTGATATCTCCAGAACATGGCCGCCTCAGAGGGGCGTAATGCTAGGTTTCCATAATAACTAGATAGAAAACCTTTTTTTTTCTTCTCCAAAACCAATGGTCTAATTTCAATAGCATTTAATAAGAAAAGTCTCCTGGCGACCCTTTATCAAAATTTTAAAGTCATGTTGATATCTCAAAAAACATGGCCGCCAGAGGCGTGGCTAGATTTCCTTATACTGTATATTACTATATAGAAAACCTTTAAAACCTAGTTAAAGTCTACTTTCAGTCCGAATGACCGCTCAGCCGACTGTACATTTACTAAAAGTCATGCTGACTAGTACATCTCTATCAAATGCTTCAATTAACAGGTGAGCGATATAGGGTGACCATGGTCCTCTTGTTGTTAACAGGTGAGCGATATAGGGCCACCATGGTCCTCATGTTGTTAACAGGTGAGCGATACAGGGCCATCATGACCAGCTTGTTGTTAACAGGTGAGCGATATAGGGCCACTATGGTCCTCTTGGTGTCAATAGGTGAGCGATATAGGGCCACCATGGTCCTCTTGTTGTCAACTGGTGAGCGATATAGGGTTATCATGACCCTCTTGTTGTTAACAGGTGAGCAATATAGGGCCATCATGGCCCTCTTGTTGTTCAAACTAAATGTTGGACATGCTAATCCAAAACATGCAGATCAGGTTTGAAGGATATACTTTTTGAAGTGGGTGTTATTAGAAAGTAATTACACAGGTGTCTAGTAATGGCTGCCCCCCAGTCTGCTGTGTCTGTAATCTAATGTTGTATTCATTTCATGAATATTTCATGTGGAAGAAGTAATTTGTCAACAGTTATACCAGATTGCCAATTTAGGCCAGATTCCTCATGCCAGCCATTGGGAAATACAATGTTACTGAAGAGAGACATGTACAGTAAAATCTGTCTTAACCCTTTCTCTCATAATTATAAACACTTTTTCTCACCTTTGCAAACAGAGTAGGCCCAAATCAGACCGTTCCTGTAGGAACTGTCTGATCAGAGTCTGCTATGTTTGCTGATGAAATTATAATACCAGGAGATCTGACTCTACAATTTCTACCATGGTGAAAATTCCTCTTGTTCTTTATGCCAATATAAAATTTCAGCTAGTTAATATTCACTGTTACATGAGGTAAAGGATTAATCAGGATGATAAAATACTTGAGCTGTTGAAAATATGGCAGATAATCTTGGCATACACAATTTGCTGTAAAGATACTTTGTGCTTTGATGAGGCACATTCAATCTGTCAGTTCTTTATTTGCCAGATAATAAACATCAGTAGCTTTTTCACTTATATCAGACATCCTTGTCCTGGTTTCCCAGTATCAGTGAGCTGAAAGCTGACAATTTATCAAGAAGCAAGATTTTTCTGGGCCTGGTGATTGGCACTGTAACCATGATGAATATATTCAATCAAGCTTATTGGATTTTTATGTACCAGGCCTGGTACTTCGAGAGAACTATAATTATTGTGCCTTATATGAAAGTGGACTAGTTTTGATATCATAGGATAGTAATTTATATTAAATGTAACCTTTCCCTAATAAACATTTTATACTTTAATTGGTCATTCTATGAATATTTATTCATGTATTATGCCCCTAAAGCTTGCTTTGGTGGACTATAATAATTGAATTTTCCATGTGTGTGCCAATGTGTCTGTGTTTCCGTGTGTCTGTGTATCTGTGTACAGCTTGTCTAGAGCATATCTCCTATATTACTTAAGGTAGGAATGCCTAATTCAGTTTATAAATATATCTTGCAATAGCAGAGTGTTGTGTCATATCTGTAGTTCACTGTGACCTTAACCTCTGACATCCACTGCTGTAAAGCATTGTCCACAGCATATTTCCCATATTACTTGAGGTATAAATGCCAAATATGGTGTGTGAGTACACCTTGGGATGGCAGAGTGACGCATACTGATTTCAGGGCACTATGACCTTGATCTTGAGCATACCACCTATCTATCTATCTTCTTGTTAATGTCAACTCCTCTTTCGAGTGTTACTGACATTATTACACCATACCACCTGTATTATTTTCAGGTCACTATGACCTTGACTTCTGACCTCAGCTATAGAAAAACATTGTCCAGAGTATATATCCTATTTGATGTAGTAATGCCAAATTAAGTGTGTGAGTACATTGTCAAGTAACCTTGGCATTGACCTCTGATCTCAGCTGTAGAAAATCCTTGCCTGGATCATATCTCCTATATTTCTTGAGGTATTTTGGCTAGGGATGGCGATTGTCACAGACTGTTTCTGGTGACCGTGACCTTTGACCTCATTGGTAGAAAAACCTTCACACTTACAGTTAAAAATGGGTATTTTACATTGTATTGGTGTTGTTTGTTAGCCGTTTCTTAGCCCTTTCCCTCATATAAACGTGTTTTCACGCATTTGCAAACAGAGTAGACCCAGATCAGATGGCTCCTAGAGGAGCCATCTGATCAGGGTCTGCTCTGTTTCCCATTGGAATTTGATAGATCAGTTTCATTACTTTCTAAAATAGATACAGTGTTACAGCTTACGTATTTCATTATTACCATTTTGTCCATGAATATTTAATAGGTTATGAATTTTGAAATAAACATGGAACAGGGAAGGGGTTAAGGTAACTTTTGTTCAAATGCAGGTCAAAGTCTCTGCAGTCTTTTTGTCTCATTTTGCAATGGCATATACAGGCCTGCCTACAAAACACATTTCAAGATAGATCTTTGATTTAGGGGTATGTGTGACACATACTGTGACACATTTTTTGTTATAATATAAAATGTTAAGTTTTGCTTTTACTGTTTGCTTATTGCATTATATAGATATGAGCATACAGTTTTCAAATGTTCATTAAAGAAATTATTAATTTGAGCACTGTGTAATTGTTTGTATATTAGCAGCAAATTCCAGATTACCTTGGCAACTGTTTATATCCAGATGAGACAACAGAGTTCTGGTTACTTGCTGCCTCATCAGCATTCAAGTTTGTTGATACACTAAAGACTGCATTGTAGAAGAAATATGAAAGAAAAGTGAACTATCAGCACTTATGACCTGTTTACGATTGCTAGCGACCTCTGGTCGCCGATATTCATACGAAGGTCGCACGACATGTCACTGTTAATCGCGGATGGTCTTCAGTAATATTTGATAATCATTTCCAATCGTGCGACCAATTTCAGTTGTAGAGAGGTTGTTGATTATGTACAACAACCCCAGGGCCCAGTCCCACTAGGCCTACGACCACTTATGACCTGTTTATGATTTCTAGCGACCTCTGGTCGCCGATATTCATACAAAGGTCGCACGACAAGTCACTGTTAATCGCGGATGGTCTTCAGTAATATTTGGTAATCATTTCCAATCATGCAACCAATTTCAGTTGTAGAGAGGTGATTATGTACAACAACCCCAGGGCCCAGTCCCACTAGGCCTACGACCACTTATGACCTGTTTACGATTCCTAGCGACTTCTTGTCGCCGATATTCGTACGAAGGTTGCACAAGTCACTGATAATCGCGTGTGGACTTCAATAATCGTTCGTAATAGTTTCTTGTCGTGCGACCAATTTCAGTCGCAGAGAGGTTGTTGATCATGCACAACAACTTCATTTCGATCGAACTGGTCGTCGGTATTCTTTAAGAGGTAACCTTAGAGGGTTTAAGGTAATCGTGTGATCGTCATACGAAGGTTTCCAGCAATCTTTAACTGGTCGTTGGTGATCTTCCCTATAATCGTATGACTATTAGTGACCTTTCTACAATTACCTTCGACTGTCGTGCGATCACCAGCAACTGCCAAAAGATTATCTGAAGCTAGGCATACTGACCATGTGATCACACAGCAGGTCAGAAGTGATTGTGGAACCTTCGTACGAATACCAGTGTTTGGGCGCACGATCGTCAACAACCTGTCTTACGGTGGTCGCAGATGATCGCCGGTTTCAGAGGTCTCAAAGGTTGCCAGTGGTCTTTAACGATCGCAAGCGCTAATGTTACTGTAGCGTTAAACTCTGCTATATGTATGCAAGCTATTTGCAAAATCTTTATGGAGTACATCCAGAGTGGGAATGATGTAGACCCAGATCAATCTGCTTTGGAAGGGGTCTACAGTATTGGCTACTAGGACAGTCTAAAAGGAAACTGGCACCAAACTGAAGTATTCCTGCAGCCATACAAAACAATTTAGACGGGTGATTATGTGGCAATAATTGAATTATTCCTGCAGCCATACAAAACAACTGAGAGAGGTGATTATGTGTGGCAATATCTAGGGTCAAAATAACTGAGAGAGGTGATTATGTGTGGCAATATCTAGGGTCAATGCATACACAGTGATAAAAAGTAATTTAAGTGAATTCTAATTTAATTTTTTATCTTATTTCTTCCTTATTAGTATGGATGCAAGCTGCACCGTGTATTATACTATTGTAGAAAACTCAACTTGAATGCTTAATTTTACTTCCCAACACAGAGTTCATGTCTGTAATATGTATGTCTGTAAGTTATATTGATGGTCCCTCTAGGATGTTGCGTTGACATTTTAGAGACTCTGAAAGATCTCGCCAAATTATTGATGGCTGGGTTACTAAGGCATCAATTTCACCAAAAAAGAAGAAAAACAGGGAAATCATGTGACAAGAAACTGGCAATCAATCCTTAGAAAGCTTGCCATGATCCTAGACACATTCAAGCAAAAGGTTTTTCAATGGCAAACAGTTTTGCCACTGAAGTTTGACATAAACTGAAACAGTGTCTTAGATAGATCTAACATGTAACTTTTACTAGTCTGCCAAATTATTGACAGAGCTATAGATAAGGGTCACGTACCCAAGTACTAAAATTGTTATTTCTCACCAAACCCTATACTGTGACCACTCTTTAGAATCGTCTCGGAGAGACGATTCTAAAGAGTGGTCACAGTATAGGGTTTGGTAAAGAAATAAAGGAGTTATTCTTGAAAATGTTTTAATTTATGCATCTTATCTGGAGCTCTGTATTGAACAAGACTTTGTGTTCAACAAAAACATTGTAAAAGCGGTTAGTTTTGGCTATTGACTGACGTATATACCAGGAGCCGGGGATGATGATTGTGCCTGTTATGATGTATGTATGTTGAACCAGCAGTCATGTTGTCTTTTGTGATGTTTGCTGTGATGCATAATGAATATACTAGCAGTCACTGTACATTTTATTATGTGTGTTGGCTACACCAGTGAGTGGTTATAGTGAACCTTTAATAAAGTTTGTATGCTATACCAGCAGCTAGTGAACATGTTATGATGTTTGTATGTTTTACTAGCAGCTATTGAACCTGTTATAATGTGTATCGGCTATACCAGCAGCCAGTGAACCTGTTATAATGTTTGTAGGCTATACCAGCAGCCAGTGAACCTGTTATAATGTGTATCGGCTATACCAGCAGCCAGTGAACCTGTTATAATGTTTGTAGGCTCTATCAGCAGCCGGTGAGCCTGTTTTGATATTTGTAGACTACCTGTAGCCAGTCTGCATGGTTGTTGGTAGGCTATACCAGCAGCTATTGTTTCTGTTATGATATTTCTTTGCTGTACCAGCAGCCAGTGTGTCTGATGTTAAGGGGCCCAGTGTGACACTGAAAGTTATTTTATTAGGGCCATCTGACTGAAATACACTCTATTTTACGCATTCGCTTTTTATTCACTATTCAGTAACGGGCACCTTTTGATGCTTTACATCAATGCTTTTCCTGACAGTTCAAAAAACCTTTGTGCAGCTACAGTCTATGTTGAAATTATCACATGTTTAGAGAAGTGGACTTGGTTACCCTCATAATCAGCTGCCATTTTAACTTCCAACACCGCAATTTACACAATTCACTTTCAACATTGGTTAAATC
Organism: Azorinus chamasolen; assembly: GCA_963576725.1. NCBI lineage: Eukaryota > Metazoa > Mollusca > Bivalvia > Cardiida > Solecurtidae > Azorinus > Azorinus chamasolen. The sequence goes on from OY755244.1 coordinate 43,243,719, forward strand.
TCATCCTAAGTTTGTTTTTTATATTTAACTCATTGCACTACCAATGGAAACAGTTTTGATCCAGATGAGATAATTTTTAGACACTTTTGACCATATTTTTGAAAAGAAATGAGAGAACTTTTTAATTTAAAAAATTAACAATTGAAACACTGACACCGATTTTTGAAAACAAAAAATTACTTAGTGTGCGTTTGAGTGCTAAATTGTTTTATCCCATATCCTACTTGTTTTATCCCATATCCTACTTGTATTCTACTTGTTTTATCCCATATCCTACTTGTTTTATCCCATTTCCTTCTTGATTTATCCCATATCCTACTTGTATTCTACTTGTTTTTATCCCATATCCTACTTGTTTTATCCCATATTCTACTTGGTTTATCCCATATCCTACTTGATTTATCCCATACCCTACTTGTATTCTACTTGTTTTATCCCATATCCTACTTGTTTAATCCCATATCCTACTTGTTTTATCCCCATATCCTACTTGTTTTATCCCCATATCCTACTTGTATTCTACTTGTTTTATCCCATATCCTACTTGTTTTATCCCATATTCTACTTGTATTCTACTTATTTTATCCCATATCCTACTTGTATTCTACTTGTTTCATCTCATATCCTACTTGTTTCATCCCATACCCTACTTGTTTCATCCCATATCCTACTTGATAACCTAATTGTTTTATCCATATCCTACTTGTATCCTATTGGTTTTTATCTCACATCCTACTTTTTTTTCCCCATATCCTAGATGTTTTTATACCTACTTGTTTTATCCCATATCCTAATCCTCCTGGTTTATCCCATATCCTACCATAAGCATACAGAGAATATCCTGACCAGTTGACTGCTATTGGAGCCTACTTTAGTTTGCAGATGCGTAGAAAGGCTTATTCATGGAGTAAATGGACATTCAGTTAGTGTTAGAGACCATTCTGTATGAAAGGTTTAATTTGTTAGATGATTTTGCATGACAAACAGTGCAGAAGCTGATATGGGAGAGCCCTCTGATCTTGGTCTACGGTTCATTCATGCCAGTAATTTCACTCATGCAAAGGGTGAAAATACCAACTTATTTTTTGAATGTGGCAACCAAGTGTACTAGCATTTGCAAACAGTGTAGACCCATATCAGGAAGCTCCTAAAGAAGACTTCTGATCAGAGTCTGCACTGTTTATCATTCAAAACCTTTTTGAAAATTATGGCCTTTAACACAGAATGGACTCTTATCATTAAACATTGATGAATGATTCCACTATGAAAATTCAGCATTCATAGGTCGAAGATATAGAGTGACACCTGTGTTTTAAGTCACTTGGTAATACAAGTTTACTGCTGAACAGATGCGACTCCCGGGATGACTTCTAGTGCAAATTGGATTACACTTAACCCGTTTACTTTTAACCCATTCCGTCATATGGACACCCTTTTGACGACTTCGTAAAAGTTACTTTTTGAAACCAGTGTGATAAATAGAGCATTAGCTCCTATGTAGAAAATGCTTTGTTTATCACAATGGTTTAAAAACTTCACAGTTCTAAAAATTTTCCTTTTTTCTAGTGAATGCTCCTTTTCAGTAGATTTATTAAAAGAGGTTGGGTCTAAATATAGCCTATAAGGTAATGGGTTTTCTCTATGCACGCTAGCTTTCTCTATGCACGCTAGCTCCAGATAAGATGACACACAATGAAGGGTCTCATCAGGATCCATTTTGACCATATTTTTGCAAAGAAATGAGATACATTTTATTTTTAGGAATTGAAGCACACAAAATTGTTGCAGATGAAATATTACTTAGTGTGCAAAGAGTTAAGAAATAATGACTACCAGTATCATTTATTTGATTAGTTAAATTTTTATGATGGGCATAATATGTACAAGGGAATTTTGTAATAGGCTGAGACTGTAGTTATAATCAGATCTATACTACTTTATAAGCAAATAGAGCAAAGCCAGATCAGATGGCTCCCACAGAAACCATCTGATCAAGGTCTACTATATTTGCAAAGGCATCAAAAGGTGTCTCTATCAGGTGAACATTTAACCCATTACCTCATAGGCTATTTTTAGATACAACCTGAATAAATCTACCGAAAAGGAGCATTAACTAGAGAAAAGGAAAGGTTTAGAATTGTGTAGTTTGAAACCATTGTGATAAATAGAGCATTTGCTCCTATAGGAGCAAATGCTCTATTTATCACAATGGTTTCACAAAGTGACTTTTACAGAGTCGTCAAAAGTCGTCAATATGAGGGAATGGGTTAATGCAGTAACTCAAGTGCTGTGCATTTTTATCCCCCAATCAGAATCTGACAGCATTCTTCTGTTGAGAAATTCCACTGTTTGTCTGCAGCATCACTTTAATTTTGAGTTTCATCAATCATTGTGCAGACAAAAGGTGCTATCAATCTGGATGTAAGATTTGAGATTGGCTTTTTCTACTGTTCAGGAAATAATGAACTAAGAAATCTAGCATAAAACGAAGAATTAGTTGTTGGAAAAGTCCTGAGTATTATTTGCAGAATGTCAATTTACAGAGTTGTACAGTAAAACCGTTATGAACTGGAATTTTAGTAGAGAAGAATTTAGATACTTTTAGGCAGGTGGTAGCTTAATGCAGGATGAAAGTCATGCAGAAAGCTCCTAGAGGAGCTTTCTGCATGATTACACCCTGCATTAAGCTTCCACCTACATGTACATGTATCTCCCAAACCACTATTTATACTGAATTTAACATCCAGTTTAGAGAGGTTTTACTGTATATGGAGTTTTATTAAAATTTCTAAGAGGAATGGTCCATGAGTATTTAACTGTAAAGTCCATTCTGTACGAGGGGCTTAAATTTGTGAGAAGATTTTGATTAACAAACAGCGCAAACCCTTATCAGAGGTCTCTTGTAGGATCTCTCTGATCACTGTTTGCAAATGATGGCTATACTGTTTATCACAAATGATGGGTATACTGTTTATCACAAATGATGGGTACACTGTTTATCACAAATGACGGGTACACGGTTTATCACAAATGACGGGTATACTGTTTATCACAAATGACGGGTACACTGTTTATCACAAATGACGGGTACACTGTTTATCACAAATGATGGGTACACTGTTTATCACAAATGACGGGTATACTGTTTATCACAAATGACGGGTATACTGTTTATCACAATTGACGGGTATACTGTTTATCACAAATTATCACAAATGATGGGTATACTTTTTATCACAAATTATCACAAATGACGGGTATACTGTTTATCACAAATGATGGGTATACTGTTTGTCACAAATGAGGGGTATACTGTTTTATACTGTTTATCACAAATGATGGGTATACTGTTTATCACAAATGACGGGTATACTGTTTATCACAAATGATGGGTATACTCACAAAATTTATTAATGACGGGTATACTGTTTATCACAAATGATGGGTATACTGTTTATCACAAATGACGGGTATACTGTTTATCACAAATGATGGGTATACTCACAAATGACTGTTTATCACAAATGACGGGTATACTGTCTATCACAATTGACAGGTATACTGTTTATCACAAATTATCACAAATGACGGTATACTTTTTATCACAAATTATCTCAAATGACGGGTATACTGTTTATCACAAATGATGGGTATACTGTTTGTCACAAATGATGGATATACTGTTTTATACTATTTATCACAAATGATGGGTATACTGTTTATCACAAATGACGGGTATACTGTTTATCACAAATGATGGCTATACTGTTTATCACAAATGATGGATTATAATACTGTTTATCACAAATGATGGGTATACTGTTTATCACAAATGACGGGTATACTGTTTATCATAAATGATGGGTATACTGTTTATCACATTCAAAGAGTCACGTAAATACGGTGGCACTGAGGTGACATATGCAAGACATTTTTTTCCAGTTTGTTTTCCCGAGATAATTTTTTTTATTATCTCGAGAAAACGAACCAAAGTTCGTTTTCCTGAGATAATATTTTTTATTATCTCAAGAAAACGAATTAGTTCGTTTTGACGAGATAAATAAATTTATTATCTCGAGAAAACGAAAAAAGTTCGTTTTTATGAGATAATTTTTTTTATTATCTCAAGAAAACGAAGGAGTTCGTTTTTACGAGATAATTTTTTTTATTATCTCGAGAAAACGAAATAGTTCGTTTTGACGAGATAAATAAATTTATTATCTCGAGAAAACGAAAAAAGTTCGTTTTTATGAGATAATTTTTTTTATTATCTCAAGAAAACGAAGGAGTTCGTTTTTACGAGATAATTTTTTTTATTATCTCGAGAAAACGAAATAGTTCGTTTTTGCGAAATAATTTTTTTTATTATCTCGAGAAAACGAAACAAAGTTCGTTTTCCTGAGATAATTTTTTAAGTCGTGCGCACGACTTAATAAGCCAATCAGAACCCTCCATCAGAGTCAACAGTTTTCGCAAGTATTTGAGGCCTATGAGAACAAGGCCGAGACAAGGGATGAACTTATATGACGTCATAATTGCGTTTATCTTACCTCCTACAAAATTCTTGTCATTCCATTGGTCAATAGAGGTCACGAGAAACCCCTATAGATGATTCCTTATGAGGGTGCTAAAATCCTTATTATGGCTTTACAAGAGTTACTTCCCTTATTTGACAGCCATATGCTTTTCTGTTGTTTATAATAATATTTTATGTTTATCCACTACAGTTTTAAAAAATGCATACATATAATTTATGCTTTAATTGAGTTGAAATATAAAAATGAATTAGTTTTACAGTGATAAAAAAGAAAAAACAAAATATATAAACGAAATTTTAGGCAATTACAAAATATTTTATTTAATTTTATTAAAGGGAGGTAATTCCATTGCTTCCCTACGACAAGCCATACACGTAGACCTATGATGCAAACTTGAAATTTTCGCCTCGTCCCATATAAATATTTGCTGGCAGTGTATAGTCCATATTAGGGACACTAAACCCTGCATAACTAATAATAACGTTACCGTGACGTATCAAACATCACTATGACGCGTAGTAGTAGTAGTAGTATGACGTTGAGTAGTTCTAAATAAGGCTTGTAATTGGTTTACTATACAAAAACAGTGAATCATATTGGTTAGATATGAGACCAAAGTACATGTAGGCCTATACAATTTTCAATAGACGCAAATGTTAGTCGCGTTGATACGCTAACCATTTCCTCCATAAATATTAAAGAGAGTTTCTACCCTTATGAATGCATGTAAATCTATATACAATGTAACTAGATCTACCTAAAATTAAGTTTTAATAGAAACTATGAAGGAAAGGGTTAAATTGTTTATGGATAGCGTCCATCCGTTTCCCATATGTCGAATACACCTTCCTCGCTTTCAACAGGTTTATACACAACTGCGATTCTTCATATTAACCCATGCACTCCTACATGGCTATTCGTGAAAGGCTCCATCACTATGAATATAGATCTTCCGATATAATAAATATTTGTTTAGGAGCAAACTGATAAGATTTTTGAGGAAGTAGATCTAGCCTATATTCTATATTTTAGTATATGTTCTAAGCAAACATAGAAGACCCTGGTTAGACAAATCCTTCAGGAGCTATCTGTTCAGGGCCTACTCTGGCGTAGAAAGTTAAAATCTTGATTTATGACATTTTCTAAGGAAACATAATAGACCCTGATCTGGTAGCTCCTATAGGAACTGTCTGATGCGGGTCTTCTTTGTTTGCAAAAGTGGTGATAAAATGCATATATATCGAGGAAAGGGATAACTCTTATCACGTAGCAAAAATAATTCACTTCCACATAAATTCGTAACTTCTTCTGCATGATTCGCTTACTTTGGGAAAATTATATTGCCCGAGTATCAAACAGTTTAGATCATGATCAGACGCTTGTTACTTGTTCTCTGATCTAGGTCAAAAGTGTTTGCAAATCTATCGAGCCTCGCTAAGCGGGAAACGAGAAACCCCATAGATGAACAATTAACTCTGACGGAGGGTTCTGATTGGCTTATTAAGTCGTGCGCACGACTTAAAAAATTATCTCAGGAAAACGAACTTTGTTCCGTTTTCTCGAGATAATAAAAAAAATTTATCTCGTTAAAACGAACTACTTCGTTTTCTTGAGATAATAAAAAAAATTATCTCAGGAAAACGAACTTTGTTTCGTTTTCTCGAGATAATAATTTTTTTTATCTCGTAAAAACGAACTACTTCGTTTTCTTGAGATAATAAAAAAAATTATCTCATGAAAACGAACTTTTTTCGTTTTCTCGAGATAATAAAAAAATTTATCTCGTCAAAACAAACTACTTCGTTTTCTTGAGATAATAAAAAAAATTATCTCAGGAAAACGAACTTTGTTTCGTTTTCTTGAGATAATATTTTTTTTTATCTCGTAAAAACGAACTACTTCGTTTTCTTGAGATAATAAAAAAAATTATCTCAGGAAAACGAACTTTGTTTCGTTTTCTCGAGATAATAAAAAAAATTATCTCGTAAAAACGAACTTTTTTTCGTATTCTCGAGATAATAAAAAAATTTATCTCGGGAAAACAAACTTGAAAAAAAATCTTGCATATGTCACCTCAGTGCCACCGTACGTAAACCCTTTCCCTGTTTAATATTTAGTCAAGATTTCTCCAGCTCATGAATATTCATGGACAGAATCAGTAAAATGGAACTTGGTGAAGGGAGTTTTATCACTGTTATCGAAACTGCATAATTTTAGCTATACATAGGTCTACTATGGGTCTACTCTGTTTGCAAAGGCATGAAAAGTCATTTTTATATGAAGGAAAGGGTTAAACCAATTGAGATGTTTTTGCACATTTAGTTTAACCCTTTCCCTATTAAATATTAATGTAAGAGATAATGACATCATGATTATTCATTTGGTGAATTTTGAATGGCATATGTACGGAGGAATGTTTGATATTGGTAGAAGCTGTTGAGTCAGATCTATTAACCCTTCTCTTGCTGAATTTTAAAATACATTTCTCCTTCTTTACCCATGCCCTGTTGTATAATTACATATATCTTCACTGTGTACAAGTATTTCACTGTGCAATCACTGCTGTGGAGTGCACTGGTTGCACAATCAACTTGTAAATAGTGCAGACCCTGATGAGACAGCTCCTGCAGGAGCTGTCTCATCTGGGTCTTCACTATTTACAGGTAGGTATATTGACGCGAATAGCAAGCGAAGGGTTAATATAATAAAAATTTCATCAGCAGACAGTGCTGCTGCACAGTCTGATCTGGGTTTACTCTGTTTGCAAAGGTGTGAAAAGCGTTTATATGAGCAACAGGGATAAATATTGATGTTGGTAATTTCATATAAACAAATGAGACAAATTTCAGCACAATCCGATGAATCTTATCTGTAGAAAAGTCATTGTATACGGTGCAATGTAAACATTGACAGTCAATTGTAAATGTCAATGCAATAAATATCTAACATACATCAGTGTCTCAACAACATGCACAAACAAATTGCCTGCTGTAATTTTGAACATTAATCTTTTCTTAACCCTTCGCTTGCTATTCGTGTCAATATACCTACCTTTAAATAGTGAAGCAGGAGCTGTCTCATCAGGGTCTGCACTATTTACAAGTTGATTGTGCAACCAGTGCACTCCACAGCAGTGATTGCACAGCGAGATGCGTGTACACAGTTAAGATATATGTAATTATACAACAGGGCATGGGTAAAGAAGGAGAAATGTGTTTTAAAATTCAGCAAGTGAAGGGTTAATTCCTCTTTTAGAATGTAGTCAGAGTGGCAATCAGTTTGTATTCTGTTGAGATGCTGAGTTGGTTGGGGTCTCATCTGGATCTAAACTGTTGACATAGGTATTCATAAATTGACCGCTAACTTACATAAACAAAAATCTTTACAGAATCAAGGTAAGCTATACATACAGTATTATTCCTAATAAACACCATCACTCTAATAAACATTCATTTACTTATGTCGGGAAAGCAACACTCAGTAAAAGAACTAAAACCCTATATAAAACCCTACATCTAAACCCTATACACAAGTACAGATTTTTCAAAATACAGACCAGTGGTTGTATAATGCAGACTGGAAGTAATATCTCCCTTAAGATCTTTCTGAATTGTTTTCATTCTGCATTAAGCAACCACCTGTATATAAAATGCAAGGAGCTACTTTTAACCCTTTCCTCCATAAATACGCCTTTCTACGCCTCTGTAAAAATCACTTATTGAAACCATTGTGATAAATAGAGCATTTGCTCCTAAGGAACAAATGCTAGATATTTATCACAATGGTTTCAGAACTATAAAATTCTAAAAAAAATCCTTTTCTCTAGTTAATGCTCCTTTTTGGTAGGTCATTATTCAAAGAGGTTGGATCTAAATATAGCATATGAGGGAATGGGTTATAGAATGTTACAGCCCGGGAGTGTTTAGTAGAGATAATGGGCTACCTGATTTTTCTTCATACTAGTGACAACTTTGGCATAACCTATACAAACAGTTTGGATCCAGTTGGTAGCAAGTCTCTTGGACATTATGGGTCTTAAAAAACAATGAAAACAATCTACTTAAACCCTTTACTCCATACATATGCCTTTTTAATGTCTTTGTAAACAGTAGATCTAGATCAGATGGCTTATGAAGGAAGTAATACAGATCTGTGTCTACAGTTTCTCAAACTTTCTGCCGTGGCTAAAAACTGTCTGTGTTCATTATGCCATTATAAGAGTTCAATTAGTGATGTCATTATTTCTTACATAAATATTCATGAAGTAATGGAAGAATCTTTTGAAGTATAAGACACACTTTACAGGTGACAGTTACTTAACCCTTTCCCTGATAGGCTATTTTTAGACCCAACCTCTTTGAATGAATCTACCCAAAAGGACCATTACTAGAGAAAAGTAAAATTTTAGAATTTTGTAGTTTGAAACCATTGTGATAAATAGAGCATTTGCTCCTATAGGAGCAAATGCTCTATTTATCACAATGGTTTCAAGAAGTGGTTATTACAGAGGCGTAGAAAGGTGTATTTATGGAGGAAAGGGTTAATGCACAAAGAGTAAATTATTCATCAGATTTCTGCTTGTCATATAATATATAGCTTAGTTATAATTGGCAAAGATAATATTTATGGAGGAAAATTTCTAATGATGTTGATTTTCTGTCTCATCCTATGTTAGAAAAGCTCAGATGCAGCTTGCATAACTAAAATCACAAAAGATATTAACACAGTTAGTACTTATGTGATATTGGAATCTTACAGTCAGCTTTTTATAATGAATGTAGGATGGAGTTTTTGTTAATTTTTGGCGGGGCAGAGCTAAATTTCTTGTATGATGACTATAGGGAAAACTTTAACAAGAGCACCACAAGGGGGTGCGAACGCTCGTCTGTTATCATTTTGGTATGTGTGGATAGGCCTTGTCAAGATGAACATGCATACCAAAAATGAAGGTTGTAACTTGTAAATGAAAAATTGAAGAAGTTTGGTAATTGTTAAGATTTCAGACAACAACGATGATGACAATGACGACGCGGACGCTGGAGTTACAACAATAGCTCGTGATTTCTTTGAAACAGATGAGCTAAAAATCATCTTCTCCAAAACCGGTGGTAGAATTTTATGGTATGTGGTAGGAATAGTCTTCTAGTGACCCTCTACCAAAAGTGCTAAAACCATGTTGATATCTGAAAAACTTAAAAACTGAAATGATAGCTACCAGTGGCGGGGTAATTTCCCTATATATGAAGTATGGCAAAAACTTTAAATATCTACTTTTCCAAAACTGCACCAGGTGGCCAAGTATGATTGGTATTTAGTAGAAATAGTCCTCTGGTGACCATACTGAGAATTTATTGTGACTACCATGCATTTTGAACAAATTGAATAATCTTCATTTTAAATAAATAAAATTACTATGTTACCCTCTTAAATAAATTAATCTTCATTTTCCGAGATGGTTGTGACTTAAAGTTCTGATCTCTATCTAGTGCTACATTTCACAGGTGAGTGATATAGGACCATCATGGCCCTCTTATTTGCATTCACTAGTGGAGTGAACTAGTCATAAAATGTGTTGCACTTTTATCTGGAAATTAACTGCTAGAGTATTTTTTTCCTCATTGGATTTCAAGATGGCAGACTGGTGGCCATCTTTGATTTGACAGTAACTGCATTGAGCAATTAGGTCTACAGTTTGGTCTGTATTTCCAACCCTTTGAATGCAGGAGCAAGTGTACTTTTTCAACAGTGTAGACCTGGTGTAGACAGTGAAGAACCTTCTAATCACTGTCTGCACTGTTTGAAATTCAAAATATAACAATTGTTTGCCTTTAATAAAGATATTCATACACTGATGGGTCACAGTCCACTTTGAATATTTAGCAAATGTACAACATTCAAGACTTCTACCTGGATTTCTTAGCCACCTAGGTGTTACATAAATCCTAGCACCATGACCCATATAAATGTGCATGATAAGAAAAAATGTTATTATCTGTAAGGTTTATTTTGATAAATGCTTTGAAAACTGTTAAACAAGCACCTGCTGAACAAGTAATGAGATTTATGTTCAGTTTACCAATGCTATAAATGTTGACATTTATCTTTGAGATGTACTCCAGACAGCTTCCTTAACACTTTACCTCATGAATATTTGTGTCAGAAATAATGCCTGAATGAATTGTAAGTAGCTGAATTTTTCGATAGCAGAAACTGTAGAAGTTTACCTATGTTATTTCATCAGCAAACAGGGTAGATCTGTTTGGGTCTCCTCTGTTTGCAAAGGTGCCAAAAGATGTCTATGAATTAAAGGATTAATTTGCATCACCAATATTAAGTCTTGTATTGAAAATATACTGGTTACCAAACTGCATGACATTCTAGTCAGGGTACCAGCTAGTTTAAGGAGTTAACTCTTTGCAAACTTAGTAAGTGTAGTCTGGGTACCAGCAAGTTTAACCCTCAGCACACTTAGTGCTGGTAATTGTGGTCTGGATACCAGCAAGTTTAAGGAGTTAACTCTTTGCATAGTCAGTAATTTTCGTCTGCAAAAGTGTTTGTCTGCTACATTTCTCTGAGAATATTTTTCTCCCAGTTCTCTTCAAAAGTACTGTCAGCTTGTCAAACAGATGATATATTGATGAGATTCTGAGTCACTTGAACCCCAACTGTGATTATCCAAATTCCTGACTAGTGTGCAAAGAGTTAATTGGTTTCATCAGATATTCTGCATGAGGATTCTCAGATTTAGTGATAGCAAGAACATGTATTATTAAAAGCAGGTATCTTGTGAAGGTTAAAATAATAATTTCAGATATTTACCAGCTAACATATTCTGAGAAAATCTGCATGAGAAATAACATGTTTATTAATTTTAGTTGTCTGGTTTTCAAAGAGAAAAAGTCATAGTGTTGTCTTTGTACTCAGTTCCTTCAATTGTGTTGGTCATGCAAATCCTTTCAGCTTGGCAAGTCATATTTTCATATCATTTGACTAAAACTGATCAAAATTTACACTTCTATTCACACTTATGTGTTCATATCCCACATCCTGGTATAAGTCCATTAATAGTGTAATATATACTGACATAGTTATTGCCCTTTTCAAAACTGGTTTAAGTAATTATACATAAACATATACATAATAGCTCCTGTCTGGCTAATTGTTACATAGTTACACATATATATATTAGCTCCTGTCTGGCTAATTGTTACATAGTTACACATATAAATAATAGCTCCTGTCTGGCTAATTGTTACATAGTTACACATATAAATAATAGCTCCTGTCTGGCTAATTGTTACATACATGTAGTTACACATATAAATATTAGCTCCTGTCTGGCTAATTGTTACATAGTTACACATATAAATAATAGCTCCTGTCTGGCTAATTGTTACATACAGTGAAATCGCGATGAGTCGACATACCATGGGAGATCGCCGATATGTCGAGTCAGCCCGCATGTCGACTCAACGCATTGGAAATCCATCGTGACTACAGACGATTTCGATGGTAGACATGTTCCTGTGTTCTGTGTATTGAAATGATTTTCGGCGTTTATAATACTTACTTTTTCGTGAGATGTACTGTCTGGTAATTAAATGACAAAATAACCGTTTGCTCATTTTATTCCTTACATATTCTACATGAGACCAAAATATAAACAAAAATAACACAAACCTATAAAAAGAATTAAATCAGTGCATACGAACAAACATGACAAATATCAACAGCATTACACCTAACGTTCATACATAAGTGCGTCATATAGGTCTAAACAGTATGCATAATGCACAACACTGCATATGATTCATTTTAACAAAATGGATCCAAAATAAATAAGTATTTACTGATGTTTTCGATATATAGTCAAGATACATGTGTTTAGCATTGGTGGAAACTGCTGTTTTTATACAAAATAGTCATGTCAATCAAAATTTATTGAACAGTGTCAACACCGGCATATGTGTGAATAATTGCAGTCATTAACACAGTTTGCTTGTGTTTTGGCGTGATCACCGATAGAGGTGCGAAAATCTTCTGTCGGCTGATCAGTTTTTGATGTCGAGTCAGCGTGTTGTCAATTATAGTAATTACAATTATCGGGGCTGTGCACCTATGTCGAGTCAGCGTGTTTAACGAGTCACCGTGTTTCGAGTCAGTGTGGATAGTTTACATAGGGATTAGAAGGCAAGTTCTCGGGACCATTAAAGATTGTCGAGTCAGGCCGTAATGTCGAGTCGACGCATGTCGACTCATTGTAATTTTACTGTAGTTACACATATAAATAATAGCTCCTGTCTGGCTAATTGTTACATAGTTACACATATAAATATTAGCTCCTGTTGGGCTAATTATGTCCCATTATTGTATTGTTTTTGTGTGCAGCATCTGTCCAATTTGAATTTGTCCATACGGTTTCTCAAAATCCTTTGGTCAGTTTTTCATGAAACTTCATAGGATCAATTAGCACCATGCATTGTTGTGCATATTTTATTCCTGTTCCGGTTCGATGATTTTCTGCAGAGTTATGGGACTTTGAATTTTTTACATCGAACCATTTGTCCGTGTGGTTTCTCCAAAACCTTGGTCGGATTTTCATATCAGCATTATGCCTAATTGTGCATATCTTGTTCCTGTTCTGGTTCAATGATTTTCTGCAGAGTTATGGATTTTTACATGGAAAATTTTGTCTACGCGGTTTCTCTAAAGTCGTTGGTTGGATTTTCCAGAAAACTCAGGATTAATCAGCACCATGCCTAGTTGTACATACGGTATCTCATTCCTGTTCCAGTTCGATGACATTCTGCAGAGTTATGGGATTTCGAAATTTTTACATGGGGGAATTTTGACCTCATGGGTGGAGTGGGATGGGATGGGATGGGGGTGGCGGGAGAGAGGGGGATACATCAGTACAAATATTAGCTCCTTTTTAGCTAGTTGTACATAAAAGGTAAATTACCAAGCATTAGTCTACTTTCTGTCCGAAATGTCCTCTCAGGTGACTGTACATTTACTCTCCTGGTCATTGAGCCATTTGCCTACAATGTTGAGCACTGCTAACATATGGCGCGATTACCCAGTCGCAGTAGGTAACCAGCTAGTGACCCTCACATGTACCCATTTTAATCCCTGGGTGGGGAGGAGGCAACCTCATGCGGGTAAATTTGAGACACTGAAAAGCGTCTGTAAATTTTCGAGCTGGCCCAGCCGCAACTCAATCCCCGGACACCTCGGTTATCAGCTCAATGCTCAACCAATAGACCAAGCCACCCCCACATACATAAACATATAAATATTAGCTCCTGTCTGGCTAATGGTACATAAACATATAAATATTAGCTCCTGTCTGGCGAATGGTACATAAACATATAAATATTAACTCCTGTTTTAGCCAATTGCACATAAACACATCAATGTTAGCTCCTGTTTGGCTAATTGTACATAAACATATACCGTATATGTTAACTCCCATCAGGTTTTATGCCAATTTGTGCAAAGTTTAACAAACATTTAGATCCAGATGAGATGCCAAGTTATATTGTGTCTCACCAGTCTCCAAACCATATGAAACTCTGTTGGTTTTGTTGTTTTTGGAGTTTTTGGACTGTTGTTGTTGTTGTTGTTGGAGTTTTTGGATGAGAGCAGACATTTTTTCCTTTTTTTTTTGAAAAGAAGAAAATTAAGCAGAAACTATTTTTTCAGGGAGCCAAGTGCAATGATATTTTGACCAGGTTAGTGTTTATAGCAGTGGTCTTTATCACTGGCATCTGGACAGTCTCAGCTTCTCCATAAATATAGAAATATGTTCTCAGCTCAGAAAAAAGGTCTGCTTCATTTCTTAACATACCTGTATATATACAGTATACAACACTGTAAGGGTTAACCTGTGTGGGAATATGGGAAATGAGTGCATTAGCAATTGGAAACACACACTGTAGACCACGATCAGAGGTGGCTGTTTGCCATTCAAATTCCTCTCATAGTGTATACTGTTTAATACTGAATGGTCTGTACCATTAAACAATGTTTGACCATTTCACTTCGAAAATGGTTAATGTACTGGTATTCAAATCTGTACATGTACTGGTATTCAAATCTGTCCATGTACTGGTACTGGTACTCAAATCTGTTCATGTACTGGTACTCAAATCTGTTCATGTACTGGTACTCAAATCTGTTCATGTACATGTACTGGTATTCAAATCTGTTCATGTACATGTACTGGTACTCAAATCTGTTCATGTACTGGTACTGGTATTCAAATCTGTTCATGTACTGGTACTGGTACTCAAATCTGTTCATGTACTGGTACTGGTACTCAAATCTGTTCATGTACTGGTACTGGTACTCAAATCTGTTCATTTACTGGTATTTAAATCTGTTCATGTACATGTACTGGTATTTAAATCTGTTCATGTACATGTACTGGTACTCAAATCTGTTCATGTACTGGTACTGGTACTCAAATCTGTTCATGTACTGGTACTGGTACTCAAATCTGTTCATTTACTGGTACTGGTATTCAAATCTGTTCATGTACATGTACTGGTATTCAAATCTGTTCATGTACATGTACTGGTACTCAAATCTGTACATGTACTGGTATTCAAATCTGTTCATGCAGTGTTAAACACTTCTCATGCTAAATATATCTTGGCTGACATTTGCAAACAACAAGGATCCAGATGAGACACTGAGTCCTCTCATCTGGGTCTGCACTGCTTGTCATGTTACATTTTTCTTTTAAAAATCCATGAGTATTCACAGTAAACTTGACTTACTGGTATTTGAATTTTGGAATGGTCCATTAATTTTGACTTTTCCATGTTGAAAGGACTTTAAGCCATGAACATATTAAAGGTGATTACATGATTGTGCAGTTGGATCTAATGATGGGACAACAAGTAACTCAGTGTCTAGTGATGGGACACCAAGTAACTCAGTGTCTAGTGATGGGACACCAAGTAACTCAGTGTCTAATGATGGGACACCAACTAACTCAGTGTCTAATGATTGGACACCAAGTAACTCAGTGTCTAATGATAAGACACAAACTAACTCAGTGTCTAATGATGGGACACCAACTAACTCAATGTCTAATGATGGGACACCAACAAAATCAGTGTCTCATCACTATTCAAACTCTTGACACTGTTTTCTTAAAAAAAAAAGAAATAAAAATAAAATGTATATTTGTAATTGAAGCATTTGACAATTGATGTTGATGAAGGTTGCCCTCTGAGTACAGAAAGTAACTTTTTGAATGCTTTGTGTGGAATTGTAAATCATTGTTTAACATTAGAAACCAGTCTGCTCAAAAGGTTGGGACTTACTAGACAATTCAAATGGGATTACACACATTGCAGAGTCCCCTCTGATCTGGCTCTTCTCTATTTGCAAATGCCAGGTTAAATCTTTTACTGCACTGAAATGGTAATTTGCTGTCTGCGCAAAATGCATTTCGCTAAATGTCACTGACATTACTGAAAATTAGAAAATTGAATATGCACCCAAAATACAGTGGCACAGAGAGAAAATGGTGGTATTTTTTCACGTACACACAAAGTAAATGAAGCATTAACCCTTGAAATGAAAACAAGTTTAATGACATTTACAAACAATGTAGACCCAGGTCAGAGGGCAGCTAGAGGAGCCTTGTATGATGAGGGCATACCCTTCGTACTGAATGGACTATAATTATGTATAAACAATGATGGACCGCTTTGAAAATGTGGCATCCAAATGGTTAACTTACAACATACAATGTCCGATATGCAATTTCAAACATGTGCACTCTCAAAGCTGTTATATGGACATTTTACACCATAGATACACAAGTTAATGCACTGCAAACAGACCTGTTACACCATAGATACACAGGTGCATGACCTGTTACACCACTGCAAACAGACATTTTACACCATAGATACACAAGTTAATGCACTGCAAACAGACCTGTTACACCATAGATACACAGATGCATGACCTGTTACACCACTGCAAACAGACATTTTACACCATAGATACACAGGTTAATGCACTGCAAACAGACCTGTTACACCATAGATACACAGGTGCATGACCTGTTACACCACTGCAAACAGACCTGTTACACCATAGATAGACTGGTTAATAAACTGCAGAGTAAAACCAGATCAGAAAGCTCTTGGCCAGGGTCTGCTCTGTTTGGTTGTGAAATGTTTAGATCTGTTTCTAATTTAGCTATAAATTCATATGGCCATAATATACCATGATAAAAATCATATTACATATATTAATACTGATGATGTCATCATTATTTCTTACATGAATATTCATGATGTAAAGGGTTTATCAAATGTAAGAGTGACCCTGCACAATTTATGTATATACTGACATGTGAAGCTATTATATACAAAATTAACCCTTTGAATGTTAGATATGCATGCATTAGCTTTTACAAACACTGTATACCCAGACCAGAGAGCTCATAGAGGAGCCCTCTGATCAGGGTCTGCATTGTTTTCATTGAAGATCCTCTAGCAGGTTTAAACCTTTCATACTGAGTGGACTCCACTGTGAAAATTCAGCACTGAAAGGGTTAATGATGATACAAGTCTTAATGTGTCATCACGGTTTAACATGACTTGTGTGAAAATGATAAGATTTTTTGCCAGGTCTAAGCCAATATGACATTACACAGGCACACCTTTCTCATCTACCGTGGTGTATACAGGTGAAAACCAGTGAAAACTGATTTGTACATTTTACAGCAGTTTAGAATTTCAGCTAACTTATAAAATATTCATGTGCAAGTTTAAAATTTCAGTAACATGAACCCTTCGCTTGCTAATTGCGTCAATATACGTACCTGTAAATAGTGAAGACCCAGATGAGACAGCTCCTGCAGGAGCTGTCTCATCAGGGTCTGCACTATTTACAAGTTGATTGTGCAACCAGTGCACTCCACAGCAGTGATTGCACAGCGAAATACGTGTACACAGTGAATATGTATGTAATTATACAACAGGGCATGGGTAAAGAAGGAGAAATGTATTTTAAAATTCAGCAAGCGAAGGGTTATTGGTATATATCTTATTTCTTTTACCAAAGTGGACATTGAGAGGAGATATGGCATTTATGATGGGAGCAAATCATCTTGTAAGGGAAATAACCTATTATAGACTACAGGCTATGACCATACAATACACATTGCATTATGCCCCTTGTGTGTGGTGTGTGTGTGTGAGAGAGAGAAAGACAGACTGAGAGAGAGACACACACACACACACACAGACAAATTTAGACAGAGAGAGGGAGACAGAGAGCAAGAGAAGGAGGGAGAGAGAAAGACCGAAAGAAAGAGAGGGCCGGCTGTAGGCTAAGTGTACTCATTCAGTGCTGTCTTTTCAAAGTGGAATAGTGGCATGATCCATCATGCTCGTGACTGTAAAGATAGGAATCCACCTTGCATTATGAAAAGATATAAATTAAAAGAGGTGTGTGTGTGGTTTGTTTGTTTTAGGTGGGGTTTTTTTTTTGGGGGGGGGGGGGGCAAGTTTAAATGTTTCTCCAGAATTTATTCTTGGCATAATTACGGTGAATATTTCGAACTTAACCCTTTCCTTCATATAGATGTATTTCACACATTTACAGAGAAGGCCCCCAGATCAGGGTCTGCTCTGATATAGATCTGATGCTCTGTTCTGTGCTCATTATTTCTGATGTGAATATTGAACAGGGAAAGGGTTAAAGGCAGACATGAGGAATAAACCCTTTCTCCATAAATAAGCCTTTCTACACCTTTGCAACAATTTAGAACCAGATCAGATGGCTCCTATAGGATCAGGGTCTACTCTGTTTGCTTATGATATAATATAGATGTGATTTTACAGTTACTGGCTATTATAAAAAAGAATCTTATTAATAGTCATGATTTCATTATTTCTTACATGAATATTCATGGAGTAAAGGGTTAATGTTTCAAAATTACTAAGACTTAGTTATTTACATTTACCTAAGCACACTAAAATAATACTTTCGCCACAAGAATTTCAGTTGTAGGATATGGATATAAGTATTTTGAATGATCTACATATCATGGATATTCATGTAAAAAATAATGACATCATCAATATTAACTTGACTGACTTTTATAAAGGCACACAGGAAAACCAGAATAAAAGACAGATCTATGGAATAAGGAGTTAAATAGTTCAGCGAGAATGTGCCCTGTGAGTGGTGCAAGGGAGCAAACTCTTTACACAAATAATGCTTAGGTTTTGAAATTAGTCCCCTTTGAAAGATCAAACAAAATTAATGTATATTAATGCTTTTCTTTTTAGCTCACCAGAGCACAAAGTGCTCAGGCAGAGCTTTTGTGATCGGCAGGTCATCTACAAAAGTTTAATAAATTATGCCCCTGGGGGTCAAAATTGGCCCGCCCCAGGGGTGGCCAGTTTTCTATAGAAACATACAGTGAAAACTTAGAAAATCTTCCTGAAACTGGAAGGTTCTCAGCTTTCATATTTGGCACATCTTCCTCACCACAAGTTAAATGAATTATGCCCCTGGGGTCATTAATGAGTCCCTGCCCCAGGGTGGCCAGTTTTCTATAGAAACATGCAGTAAAAACTTTGAAAATCTTCTCCTCTGATTGTCTGGTTAGCGATATCAAGGCAATCATGGCCCTCTTGTTTTTCTTTTTTTTTATCCTTTGCAAACAGAGTAGACGGGAATCAGATGGCCTCTATAAGAGCTGTCTTATCATGCTGTGCTCTCTTTGCTTACATTAGGTCTGATGCCATGGTTGTTTTGAACAAAAAAATTTTATCGTTTAAAAATTAAGTTAATGAATATTCATGAAGTGATGAATTGTGTATAAATGTTCATTAGTGAAAATGTTTTAATAAAAACACTAGAAAAAATAATAGAAAGGCTGTGAGAATATCAGATTTAGACTAATGTACCATATTACTCATATCATGCTGAGTCTTGACTCTAATTTTCAGAGGAATACTTACTTGGACTCAGGTGTTCAGTACCGGGTATGTTATGTTCATACAAGCGGATAAAAGAGTCAACCTTTACACAAATGCCTTTTCACGCATTTGCAAACAGAGTAGACCCAGATCAGGGTCTGCTCAGTTTGCTAATGGAATTTGATAGATCTGATTCTTTACTTTCTAAAATGGCTACAATGTTCCACCTTACATATTTCATTTTAACTATTTTATCCATGAATATTCAGTTAGTAATGAAATTTGGAATAAACATAGAACAGGGAAAGCTGGGGAAACTCAATCCCTGTTCTACATCTAGTCCATTATTTTCAGTACCTCATTTAGGGTTCTTAAAGAGTAATTCCAGAAAACTTGGTTTAACCCTTTCAGTGAGAGATATGAGTCACTAATGTCCTTTGTAAACAGTTTAGACCCGGATGAGGGTGCTACAAGAGGAACCCTCTCATCACGGTCTGCACTGTTTGACGTTATGTTTTTCTTTAGAGAAAATCCCTAAACAATGACTGTGGGTAAGCTGGACCTGTTTGACTTTTGTAATAGTCCATTTGAAAACTCACCGTTGAAAGGGTTAACCCTTTCCCTCATATAAACGTGTTTTCACGCATCTGCAAACAGAGTAGACCCAGATCAGACGGCTCCTAGAGGAGCCGTCTGATCAGGGTCTGCTCTGTTTGTTAATGGAACTTGAAAAATCTGTTTCTGTACTTTCTAAAATGGCTACAATGTTTCATGTTCCATATTTCATTATAACTATTTTATCCATGGATATTAAGCAGGTATTGAAATTTGTAATAAACATAGAACAGGGAAAGGGTTAAAGACTCAGAAGTCTGCAGGCTCCCCTTTGGTTATCACAGATCTTAAATCTCTCATCAGGGAGATAACTCTGCCATACATCAAACAGTAAAAGATTAGCTTGGGAAAATCACTTAGTAACACATCCATTAAATGATAAGGTACATTAGTTTTCCAGCCCTGGTGGTCAGCTGTGAATGAGCTAATTTTGAGTCATTCACAGTATGTATCTGCAGTAGAATCTCTCTTAACTGGAATTTAAGTATACTACAAATCTCATGAAATTATAAAAGTGAAGCTCACTTAATCCTTACAAGACTTGATGAATATTCATCAATAAGAAATAATGATGTCATGAATATTTAAATTTTATTAGCTGAATTTTTATAATAGCTTTTTTGATATCCCCACAGACAACAATTTCTACCACAAAATCAGCATATTGTCTTAACAGTTCATTGATGAGACTACTTTAGGATCTGTCTGACCAGAGTCTGCTCTGTTTGCATATGAAATCACAATAGATGAAGACTACACTTTCTACCAATACTTAAAGATACTGTGAACAGATATTACATGACAGTTGTATTTTAACCCTTCGCTTGCTGAATTTTAAAATACATTTCTCCTTTTTTACCCATGTCCTGTTGTATAATTACATAATATATCTTCACTGTGTACAAGTATTTCGCTGTGCAATCACTGCTGTGGAGTGCACTGGTTGCACAATCAACTTGTAAATAGTGCAGACCCTGATGAGACAGCTCCTTCAGGAGCTGTCTCATCTGGGTCTTCACTATTTACAGGTAGGTATATTGACGTGAATAGCAAGCGAAGGGTTAAAATTTCAGTCAGTAAATAGTTGTGATATTTCTTGCATGAATATTTAACCCTTTACTCCACCTTTCTATGACTTTGCAATCAGAGTAGTATAGAACCAGATCCCAGATGACGGCTCCTATAGGAGTTTGCTGTTGATATAGTATAGACATGACTCCACAGTTTCTGCTATTGTCAAAACTCCTGTGTCCATGTGCTACTATAGCAATAAATGTAATTAATATTCTGGATGTCATTATTTCTTACATAATGATGAATATTCATTGAGTAAAGGGTCAACAGCGAGAGGGTTAAACTAACAGACGTGCATTTTCTCCATCTTGCATAACTCTCGATTTTCATGTACAATTCACATGCACACAAATTGTTGTCTGCAAAAAATTGTCATCTGCTACAAATTCTTAACCCTTTGAATGTGGAAAATTAGTGTAATGGCAATTGCAAATAGTGTAGACCCAGATCATAGGGCTGCTGATCAGGGTTTGCACTGTTTGTCAATGAAAATGTTCTTGACATTTATACCCTTTCATTCTGAATGGACTCTCTTGTTAAACAGTAATGGACCTTTCCACTCTGAAAATTCAGTTCTCAAAGTGTTAAAATAAAAGTTCTACATTGTTTGTCAAAACCAATAATCAGAGTGTAAGACCGTTTGATGGTGATGAGAAATAACTGAGTGATGAGTTCCAAACTGTTTCCATAGAAAATCACCCGAAGTTTGCCACTAGCATGCGAAGCATTAACTAGCGCCCTGTTTTTGCCATTTCAAACATTTTTTGTAATTTCTCGTACACAATGTCATTATGGATGCTTCAGCCAGATGTCACTTGGTAATACAGTGTTAAGTCCTTGTAATTAATTCAATAAGGCTAAATTCGATGATAACTGTGTGTGTAAAAGCTGTTCATTTAAACCCTTTTTGTGCTGGATATTCAAACATGAATCCACCCATTAGAAATATTAATTAACTGAATCTTTCTTTAGTATGACCAATTGTAGTCACTGAATTACTATGGTAAATATTGGAGATCCTATAGGAGCTGTCTCGTACGGGTCTACTCGATTTGCAGATGCAGATATGTACGCTAATAGCATGAGAAGGGTTAATGTTAATTTTCATGAAAATTATCAGATTTACCAGATGGAGCAAAGTTAATACTTGGAGAGGCTGTAGACATCCTTATTTATGTTAGTTACAGTAATGTGTCTGTGAATACATTTGAAAACAGCTTGCGTATAAATGAGATGTCAAGTAAATCAGCTATTTGCAAGCTAGCGGGCAATTTATTATAATCAAAGCAAACAGTTTTGATCCAGACAAGACGCCAAGTAATATTTTAGTTTCCTACACTATATATTTGACATTATAACTATAGTTTGCAAGAGTATGGAAGAAAGAGTAACTTTGGGAAGCCTAGCAAATGACAATTTTGCAGACAAAAAAGCTGTTATGAATCTTTGAATGTGAGAAAGAAGTGCACTTGCATTTGCATACAGTGTAGATTCATATCAGAGGATGTCTAGACTGGAGCCCTCTGATCAGCCGGTATGTACGGTTCATCATTTCAAATTATTTTATCCATGTATACCCTTTCATACTGAATAGTCTGTGTCATAAAACAGTGATGCACCATTCCACTGTGAATTTCAGCATTCAAGGGACTAACCCTTTCATTGTGGGAAACGAGTCAGTAATGTCCTTTGTTAATAGTGTACACCCAGATGAGAGGGCTCCTAGAGTAGCTGTATCATCAGGGTCTGCAGTGTGTGTCATGTTACACTTTACTTTTTAAAAAAAATCCTGAATATTTACAGCAAGAGTGATAGAAGATCCAAATATGCAGTGTGTAATCCAATGGTGAACTGATGCCATATGTCACCACATATTTACTGAGCACATGTGGATACTGGCGAACCTCAGTTTGTCTTTGTCTTGATGAAACAAAAAAAGCTAGATTTGATTTTTTTTCAATGCAGCTGTCTTCTGTGATTTATTGATTACAGTGGATGGTGTTGTTACACATACTTTCTTGGATGCTCTAGCAGACAAATGGGGAGAAAGCTTACTTTTCTTTACCTCATAGATCAGTCTTTTAACAATTTTGCAAGCAAAATAGACCCAGATCAGGCAGCTGCTGTACTAGCTATAATGCTTGCCATGACTAAAATTCCCTTCTTCATATGTCATTTCGAAACTTTGAGCTATATGTATTAATATTCATGATGTCATTTCCTACATGAATATTCATAAGGTAATAAGCTAATTAATACAGGTGAAGGGTTTCGGGTGATACAGATAATAAATAATACAGAATGCTCCAAAAGGAGTTGTCTGAATTATTTTGGCCCTGTATTAATTAGGCAACCACTTTCTTAAGACGCCTATCTTAACCCTTTACTCCATGAATATTCATTTAAGAAATATTGACGTCATGAATATCAATTAGATAAATTTGTTACAATAGCACAATGGACATGTGAATTTTTGGCCATGACTGAAACTAAAGTCATGTCTATATTATATATATCATAAGCAAAAAGAGCTGACATTGATCAGATGGCTCCAATAGGATCTGGGTCTTCTCTGTTTGCAAAGGCGTAGAAAGAAGTATTTAAGGAGGAAAGGGTTAACCCTTTGCTTGCTATTCACGTCAATATACCTACCTGTAAATAGTGAAGACCCAGATGAGACAGCTCCTGCAGGAGCTGTCTCATCAGGGTCTGCACTATTTACAAGTTGATTGTGCAACCAGTGCACTCCACAGCAGTGATTGCACAGCAAAATACTTGTACACAGTGAAGATATTTGTAATTATACAACAGGGCATGGATAAAGAAGGAGAAATGTATTTTAAAAATTCAGCAAGCGAAGGGTTAAATCATTAATGTGTTGTTTAACCAGGTTCTCCATATTCAATGTATACACCTTTGCAACAGAGTACATGTATACCCAAATCAGACAGCTCCTGTTGGAGCCATCGGATCAGGGTCTGCTAAGTTTACTGACCTGAAACTCTGTAAATGTTTAGTATCAAAAGGAAATGTGGCCTTACTAGTATCGCTGACATTGACTGTGGAACACTGGAGTTATGGTCCTTTGTTTTCGGAAACAAGTTTGTTTTTTATCTGAGAAATGGTTCCTGTAATGAAGCATTGTGTAAATGTTAAGTCTTATTAGGAAATGCGGCTTTGCAAGACCATGAGATACCAGAGTCAGGGTTACAGATAAGGTTTTGATGCAATTGGGTATTTACTCCTTTATATTTTACAGAATTGGGTATTTACAATTTTTATTGGGTATTGGCAATTTTCGTAATTGGGTATTATTCATATTCTCATTAGGTATTCTAATTGTTTTTTGCTTTTTGCTATATTTATTTGCTTTGTGTTACTCATTGTTTTGAAAAACAATTGCTTTTTCCACAATTTTAATTGGGTAAATACCCCAATACTCCCCTTATCTGTAACCCTGCAGAGTTATGGCTCTTTGTTTGCAAAAAACTTCAACACTTTGTCTGTCCGGTATTGTATCTCAGAGTTGTTCTATGATATTTTGTGTAAATGTTTAAAGTACATGTACTTTAAGGAAATGTAGCCCAGCAAGTATCACTCACATTGATGTTTAAACCCCAGTCATGGCCCTTTCTTTTCAAAAAGTAACCTTTTGGTCAATAACTTCAACACTTGCTTGGTGGGGCATAATTTGCTTGTTTCTTACTTGAACATTCGTCAGCTAATGTGTTAACCCTTTCCCTCATATAAACCTGTTTTCACGCATTTGCAAACAGAGTAGACCCAGATCAGATAGCTCTGTTTGCTAATGGAATTTGATAGATCTGCTTCTTTACTTTCTAAAATGGCTACAATGTTCCACTTTCTATATTTGATTATAACTATTTTTCCATGAATATTCAGTAGGTATTGAAATTTGGACTAAATATAGAACAAGGAAAGGGTTAAATTACTTGTAGTACTTGAGAAAGAGAACCAATGAAAAAAATTAAAATAACTTTTTGTTAATTTTTTGCATACTAATGACAAATTCATGATTACCTCCACAAACAGCCTGGATCCAGATGAGATGTGGATTAACTTGTTATTTCATCAGGATCCAAACTTTACACTCCGACTGTGAAGAGAAATAAAGATAAACATCACTTGAGAGAATTGCAGATGACAATTTTTACAGTCGACAATTGCTTGGTGTTTCAAATGGTTAGTTTCAGCTGTCAGTTACCCTATCAGGTACATGGTTACAAAAGTTGGACAAAACAGGAAACATTGTTCTGTCCACAAAAAGGCTCATTGAAACTGAAATAATGACACGCCTTTACAGAACGGCAGGTAATTTTTGTCCGTAATAAGACAAGTTGTGGATGTAAAGATTTTGATGGAATTGGTTACAGTTGTTGAAGGTTCAAGGAGATAAACATACATTTGTAAATTAACATTAACTTTTAACCCATTACCTCATAGGTTATTCTATATCCAACCGTTTTGAATAAATTTACCGAAAAGGAGCATTAACTAGCGAAAAGGAAAATTGTAGAATTTTGTAGTTTGAAACCATTGTGATAAATAGAACATTTGCTCCTATAGGAGCAAAATTAATGCTCTATTTATCACAATGGTTTCACAAAGTGACTTTTACAGAGTCGTCAAAAGTCGTCAATATGAGGGAATGGGTTATACATAGTGATTGTTTTATATCTTTCTACTGTCTGAATCAGCTATCCTGCCATGGTTGTGTGTTATGTTTACATAGGAACAATACAAACTGATAAAACTTAACTGACTATACATATACAAGGAAGTAGCTAGGATTTGAATCCCATTTGACATGCCAGATTCTGTGTATAGACGTCTTCACAAACAACTCAAGCATGATTATGTTGGTGAGTTACATGCCTTTTGTTTCCCTGTTCTATGTTTATTTCAAATTTCAATACCTACTGAATATTCATGGACAAAATAGGTATAATGATGTACTGAAGGTGTAACAGTATAGCCATTTTAGAAAGTAATGAAACAGATCTATCAAATTCTATTAGCAAAGAGAGCAGACCTTGATCAGACGGCTCCTCTAGGAGCCGACTGATCTGGGTCTACTCTGTTTGCAAATGCGTGAAAACACGTTTATATGATGGAAAGGGTTAACCATTTTCTTCATGAATATTCATGGTAAAAATAATATCACATGATAAATATTTATTTGCTAATTTTTATACATGATTCCATAAGCAAACAGAGCCAACTCTGATCTGACTGCTCCTACAGGAGGTATCTGGTCTGGATCATCTCTGTTTGCAAAGGCATAAAAAAATGTACATATTGAGTAAATGGTATAAACCCTTTACTCTGTGAATATCAGGTAAGAAATAGTGACATCATGAATATTAATTAACTGAATTTTGTATAATGGCACTATGAACATAAGAATTTTTGTATCATGACAGAAACTGTAGAATTACCTGTGGTCCAATCTGTTTCCAAAGGTATGGAGTAAGTTATTGTATTCCGTAGCCATTATGCAAATAAATCTAATTAATAGTCCTGATGTGTTAATTTCTTACATGAATATATATGTATATATAAGAAGTAATGGGTTAAACTTTGAATTGAGTAATTTTGTAACATCCCCTCTCTCCCCATCCCTGGTGTCTGCCTTCAGTGAAAAGAAAACCTAGAAAACATTTTTTATTTTTTTTTCTGCAGAAAAGGTTTGTTTGCAGACCATTGACCTGTGACAATTCCTGTGACAGTTGGTGTTTGTGTTTTGCATGCTCACAATTTCACATGTTATCATGTGTCTGTGACCTGACCTTGTCACTCCATGCACATTTAACTTTGATAGTATCTTATTAATTTGAATTTTATCCTTTAGAGGGCTAGGAGAACATTAAGATGATGCATAATAACACTTTGACCATATTTTTTGCAAAGAAATGAGAGAAATTTTGTTTTAAGAATTGAAGCAGACGACAATTGTTGCAGACAAAACTAAATTACTTATTGTGCTCTGGAGTAAAGGGTTAAAGATTTAAATGTCTTAATGCATAATGTTTGTAACTCCCCAGTATCAGTTATTTAATGATAGCTTAGCTTTTTGGATCCAGATCAGTTGCCTAATGACTCTGAGTCTCATCAGAATCCGGGGACAGACAATGTTTTAACTCTTCGCTTGCTATTCACGTCAATATACCTACCTGTAAATAGTGAAGACCCAGATGAGACAGCTCCTGCAGGAGCTGTCTCATCAGGGTCTGTACTATTTACAAGTTGATTGTGCAACCAGTGCTCTCCACAGCAGTGATTGCACAGCGAAATACTTGTACACAGTGAAAATATATGTAATTATACAACAGGGCATGGGTAAAGAAGGAGAAATGTATTTTAAAATTCATCAAGAGAAGGGTTAATAAATGTAAAACATGTACTTTGCAACTTGAACGCAACAAAAATTTTAAAATTGCTGAACAGATCACTTAGCCCTTTGAATGTTGGAAATAAGTGTACTGGTATTTGCAAACAGTGTAGACCCAAATCTGAGGGCTACTGGAGAAGTACTGTGATCAGGGTCTGCATGGTTTCTAGTTCAAAATCCTGTAGCAAATTATACCCTTTCATACTGAATGGACTCTTATAGTTTAAGACTGATGGGTCATTCCATTTTGAACATTCAGCATTCAAATGATTAGGAAAGGTGTTACACTAGGGTTGTAGTTTGTGATATGTAGGAGAAGTTCAATGAAGCTGTATATAGTTACTTGTAGCTGTCTGAACCTTTTGAAGTAACCCTTTACCTACAGAATATTTGTGTAAGAATTAATGAAATGATGAATATCAGTTACCTCTGTGCAGGATAGCAGCAAAACTGTGATTATGCATAATGCAGTATCTCATCAGGATCAACACTGTTTGACACTTTAACCATAGGTTTGCAAAGAAATGAGAGAAGTTTTATTTTAAGAATTGAAGCAGACGACAATTGTTGCAGATGAAAAATTACTTAGCGTGCAAAGAGTTTCAAATGATTTTGCTTTATAATGGCATATATATAAACACAGGAAGGGCACACACTGTAGAATTAGATTTATATTATTCTGCAAGCAAACAGAGTAGATCCTTATCAGACGGCTCCTACAGAAGCTGTTTGATCTGTATCTAAGGCATCAAAAGGTGTCTCTATCAGGATAGGGTTAAATGGGCTATAAAATTATAAAGAGCTTAGTCTATTTATGCTGAAAGATAAGATATTTTAAATGATGCTGGGGTATTGCTTTAGGTCTGTGATCTGTGTTTACACTGTAAGTTCTATTTGGGGGGGGGGGGGGGGGGGGGGGGGCGTATCCCTGCATTCAGTGGGATACTGAGAGATTGCATGTGTCATAATCATTAGAGCTTAGTAAATAGCTATGATTTCAGTATGTGATATATCAAGAGACGTCTAAAGTTTCGCTGGAGTAGCGTCATTAAAGCTGTTTAAAGTGCCGAATCAGATATTGATTAAATCTCCCATATGAGGCTTGAGCGTTCATGGAGAGACAGCAGCGGAGGATGTACCTAGTGTGCAGTATTGTATTAGCATCCATGTCTGCGAACTGAAGGGTTCATATGTACAGGAGTATTATTGGATTAGATTGTGGAAAGAGTTGTTTAATGCTAATGAACATTGAACTGAGGAATTAGTGTTTATAACAAGTGTTTGGTTAATTAGCAGAACCTCAGGAGGTAGCAAGATAGTTTATTGAGAGGCATTAGTTATTTATGAATGAACTTTCTCAGTGAAATACTCTAATTATCCTAAATATAATCTCCTCTACACCAGCTTGTACATGTACAGGTGAAAGAGTCAGTTGGACATCATTTTGATAACTTTCAATTTGACTGACATAGTACCATTATAGTGTATACCCCGATGAAACTGCTCCATCTAGTGCAGTTTGATCTGGGTCTGCACACTTTGCATAAGTTTGTCTGGCTGATTAACTTTTTGCATGCTAAGTAAATGTCATCTGTGAACTTTGTCATCTCACACAGTTTTTCTTACATTCTCTGCTGAAATAAGTAAGTGTGAAACAGTGTGGCTCCTGTACAAATGCTATTTATTACTTCTCATCTGTAATCCAGTCTGCTTGCATTATAGGTTGTCACAAATTTGCCACTAGCATTGCCTCTCTATATTAACCCTTTCCCTGTTGAATATTCATGTCAAGAAATGACATCATGAATATTTATAAGTTGCCATTCTATACCATAATGTACACAGGGTTTTTGATATTGGTAGAGACTGCAGTCTGTTATAATTTTGTAAGCCAACAGCAGACCCTGATCATATGGCTCCTATGGGAGTCGTCTGTTCGGGGTTAACTCTGCAAAAAGGTCAAAAAGCATTTATATGCGAGAGTAAGGGTTAATATACTTTTCACATGCTGGCGAATAATTTTTTTATAAGCTCTACAGACATGTGAGGTCGAGGTGCCAAGTAACTAGGCATGATGAGGTGCCAAGTGCATGATGAGGTGCCAAGTAACTAGGCATGATGAGGTGCCAAGTAGCTAGATAAGATGAAGTGCCAAGTAACAAGGCATTATGAGGTGCCAAGTAACTAGGTATGACAAGGTGCCAAGTAACTAGGCATGATGAGGTGCCAAGTAACTAGGCATGATGAGGTGCCAAGTAACTTGGCATCTCAATAGGATGAGAACTATTTGACTCTGGCTGTGTTTTTGTTACAAGATAAAATCTTAGTGTTTAAGTTCATTTTCAAGTTCATATTATTTTACAGAAGAATACTTACCTGAACCGTTTACCTATTCATGGAAGAAAAAATGACATAAGGAATATTTATTAGCTGAATGATTATGTACACAGGAGTTTTTGAGTTGGGTAGTCTGATCAAGGTCTGCTCTGTTAATGCTTATTAGATAATATACTAGGGTTCTATAGTTTTTTTCATAGATATGATTCTGTTGTTTTTGCCATGGCCAAACATTCCTGTGTTCATGTCATTGTTCCACCATAAAATTTAATCTAATTAATATGCATGATGTCATTATGTCTTACATGTATATTCATGGAGTAAAGGGTTAAAATAGATATAAAGTTCAAACTAAATTAAGTGTAGATAAGACTTTGAAGAGTTGATATAGGTGCTCTCCAGGGGTCGTAAGCCCTCTTTCAAGTGTTATTGCTTGTGTGGAAAAACATTAGCAGAAGTGAAGTATTTAGGAATCATAAGTGTTGAACATTTGTAACAGAGTAGACCCAGATCAGGAGCCATCTGATTTGATCTGCTCTATTTGCTTATGAAATTATAATAGATCTGAATACAGTTTCTACCAATACCAAAACATGCCATTATAAAAGTTTCTGTTAAAAATATTCATGATGCCATTATTTCTTAAATGAATGTTCAACAGGGAAAGGGCAAGCCCTTTACATCATGAATATTTATGCCAGAAGTAATGATATTTATATTAAGTAGATTCATTTTTATAATGACGCATGGACATGATGGCAGAAACTGGAGAACCCTGTCTAAAGGTTCCATAAGCAAACAGTCAGCAGCTTTGGTATGAGTTATCTGATCTGGGTCTACTGGAGAACCCTGTCTAAATGTTCCATAAGCAAACAGTCAGCAGCTTTGGTATGAGTTATCTGATCTGGGTCTACTGGAGAACCCTGTCTAAATGTTCCATAAGCAAACAGTCAGCAGCTTTGGTATGAGCTATCTGATCTGGGTCTACTGGAGAACCCTGTCTAAATGTTCCATAAGCAAGCAGTCAGCAGCTTTGGTATGAGCTATCTGATCTGGGTCTACTGGAGAACCCTGTCTAAATGTTCCATAAGCAAACAGTCAGCAGCTTTGGTATGAGCTATCTGATCTGGGTCTACTGGAGAACCCTGTCTAAATGTTCCATAAGCAAACAGTCAGCAGCTTTGGTATGAGCTATCTGATCTGGGTCTACTGGAGAACCCTGTCTAAATGTTCCATAAGCCAACAGTCAGCAGCTTTGGTATGAGCTATCTGATCTGGGTCTACTGGAGAACCCTGTCTAAATGTTCCATAAGCCAACAGTCAGCAGCTTTAGTATCAGTTATCTGATCTGGGTCTACTATGTTTCCCATGGTGTTAGGTGTATCTATGAGGTAAAAAATGAATGAATATTTTCATATTTATTTTCTTTCATTTGTTTTCAAAAGCAGTTTGGATCAAGATGCATTGATGACTCTACACAGCATATCTGTGTACAAAAGTTTATCATGAACTTGTATAGAGAATGTACCTGCATGGTGCCGGACCAATAAAAATAGTGATACATATCTTAACCCATTCCCTCATACATATAGGCTATTTTTAGATCCAACCCCTTTGAATAAATCTACCGAAAAGGAGCAGTTGCTAGAGAAGAGAACATTTTAGAATTGTATAGGTTTGAAACAATTGTGTTAAATAGAGTATTTGTTCCTATTGGAGCATAATTATGCTCTATTTATCACAATTGTTTCGATAAGTGATTTTTACAGAGGCGTCAAAAGACCTCAGTATGCGGGAATGGGTTAAGCACTCATTAAAAAGAAATCTTATTCTGGGTCCTTAACAGTTATAACTCTTTATCAGTTCAATATTAATGACATCATGAATATTTATTAGCTGAATTTTTATATTAGTATAATGAACAAACGATGTTTTTACCTTGGCAGAAACTTTAGAACCAGATCTATATCATTTCATAAGCAAACAGAGTAGACCCAGATCAGAATTGATCTGGCTCCTCTGGGATCCGTCTGATCTGAGTCTGCTCTGTTTGCAAAGGTATGAAAATAGTGTTTATAATGAGAGAAAGGGTTAATTATGGAAGGTGATCCATAATGATAACATAATGCAAGACAAAAATAATGATAACATAATGCAAGACAAAAATAATGCAAAAGTTTAATTACTGGTGGCAAATTAATTAAAATGTACATGTATTACTAAATCCTTTAATGCATGAATATTCATGTAAAAAAATAATGGCTACAT
This sequence comes from Azorinus chamasolen, assembly GCA_963576725.1. NCBI lineage: Eukaryota > Metazoa > Mollusca > Bivalvia > Cardiida > Solecurtidae > Azorinus > Azorinus chamasolen. The sequence goes on from OY755244.1 coordinate 43,275,926, forward strand.
ACATAGTAATTAACTGAATTGTAAAAAGTTATTTTGTACATCAGCGTTAGATAGGGGTTGAGAAGTACCTTCATTTCTTAAAATGTGACATTTTTGCTTCTTAGAATATTTTCAGTTTCTTATAAGAAATCTTCAGGAACCAGTCGCAAATGTTTTCCAGGGGAACAATTTTGGCAAATTGTCTTTATGGACTTGAGACTATTGGAACAAAGGGAATACATTGTGTGTATTAGGATGCTATTTTTGGAGGCAGTGCCATTGTCCATTTCTTTTGTTCTAATCTTTTGTCTCGGCATGATGTTTTGGAATTGATCAGGCCCAAGTCTGGGAACTTGGAATTAGGTTACTACTGTGTTAATGACGCTAGTGTGGACGGATTTATGGACGTGTGTATTGAAAGCACAGAGCTAATTACATGTATAACCATTTCCTTCATATAAACACGATGTTTAGTCTGTGCAAGCAGAGTAGACCCAGATCAGACAGCTCCTATAGGAACCATTTGATCAGGGTCTGCTATGTGTGCTTATGGTATAATATAGATCTGAATTTACAGTTTCTGCTTGAGCCAAAATGTCCTTTCAAAATGTTCATAATTATGCTGTTATAAAAATTAGTCTGATTGATATAATGATGTCATTTACCCGTTACCTTTTGAATATTCATGTAAGAAATAATGACATAGTTTTTAATTGCTTTACTTGATAGAGAACCGTCTGATGCCTTTCTGCAAACAGTTGACCTAGATCAGATGGCTCCTGTATGGGTCTGCCGTGTTTGCTTATGGAGTTATACAGATCTGTTTCTAAAGTTTTCTGCCATGCTACAAATCTTGTGTTCATATAAAAATCCAGTTAATAAATATACATGATGACGATGTCATTATTTCTTACATGCATATTAGGTAAACTCTGGGTTTGTGACTTTTATCTGTGTATACATGTATGCCTGGAACAGATGTGACCATGGGCCTTTTGATATGTAAGAAGAGTTTTATACCCAGCCTTAGCAGTTATATTAAACCCTTTCCCTGTACATGTTCAGTACAGTAAAACCTCTCTATAACGGCCACTAAATTACATCAAGTATTTTGTGTTAAAGGCAGGTGGTTGCTTAAAGCAAGGTGAAAGTAAAACAGACTGCTCCTATAGGCTCCTGATCAGACGACTCCTATTGGAGCCATCTGATCTGAGTCTACACCATTTTCAAATTCATGAAAGGTATATATATGAGGGAAATGGTTAATCAGTAAGTTCTGTCAGCTGTCAGAAATCTATTTTCATGTATACTTTCAATCAAGATACTGATGCCTAAATATTTTGAAAAGATTTTCAAGTGGATGAAGCAAGTAATTCTCTTGTTACCCAGGTGTTACATGGCTTTGGGCTGGATCAAAGAGGATTGCATTTGGATAAAGAACCCCTCTCAATCGGACATTCAAATTAGTGTCACTGTCAGTCTGTCAGATAGATAGCACCTTAATGCAGGGGGAAAGTCATGCAGAAAGCTCCCAAAGGAGCTTTCTGCATGACTTTCATCCTGCATTAAGCAGCCACCTGCCTAAAAAGATGTGAATTCTTCTTTATTAAAATTCCAGATTAGCGGGGTTTTAGCGGGGTTTTACTGTATTAGATTTGTTTCTGATATACCAAGGTATCCCTTTACTCCATACATACGCTTTTCTATGCCTTTGTGCAAACAGTGTAGACCCAGATCAGACAGCTCCTGTAGGAGGTGTCTGATCAGGGTCTGCAATGTTTGCACTTAGGATCTCTTAGGCCTGAGTTGATCCTTAGTAACCTTCATAGAAGTAATAGTCGGTATATACAATGTACATACAAAAATACTATTTGAGAAAACAAAAATGCAAAGAGAGTGTTAAACTCATAAGTATTCATGGAGCAGAGGGACATTTCATCAAAACAAGATACAGTATACAAAGAGCTTTGTGTGTTTGATCTTGACATGTAGTTTCCCCACCCCACCCCTTTCATAATAATTTGTTATTAATCCTTTACCTGATAAAGATCCCTTTTGAATCCTTTGCAAACAGAACAGACCCAGACCAGATGTCTCCTGTAAGGGCCACGTCTGATCAGCCTGGCTGCTGTTTTCTTTTGGGATAATTTAGAACTACTGAGAGTTTCTGCGATAGTCATATTTTCTTTGTTCATATTTCATTTATAAAGATATAGCTATGGTAATAAATCTTCATGATGTCATTATTTCTTATATGAATATTCATTAGTTAATGGGCTAAGGGAGCAACCTCATTGTCCAACCAGTACAAACAGTAAAGATATATATACAGTGAGACTTATATAAGTAGACACCACAGGGGCCGTCTAAATGTAATGGTCCATACCCTTTACTCCATAAATATTAATGTAAGAAATAATGACATCAAAAATCTTAACCCTTTACTCCATAAATAAAAGTTTGCACAGTTAAGACACAGAACAGGAGTCATCTGATTAGAGTCTGCTCTGTTTGCTTATGAAGTAATATAGATATGCTGCTATGGCCAAATATTCCTGTGTCCATGTGCCATTATAAAAAATAATCTAATTAATATTCATGATATCATTAATTCTTATATATGAGTATTCATTAGGTAAAAAGTTTATTAGCTGTGATTTTATGATGGAAATTTTTCACCATGGAAGAAACTTGAATCATATCCATATAATTCCAGAAGGAAACAGAACAGACCCTGATCAGATCATGCTCCTACATGATCAATACAAGTTGATCAGGGAAACCTTCATAAAATTGGTGAAATGGTTATAAATAATACATTTTGAAAAACACTAGAAGGTCATCATGAAGTAAACGTTAAACCTAAATATAGATTCCTGAAATCCTACTGTATCATCAGTGGATTACTTTATTATAGGTGTTCATATCAAACACATTAAAGCAACAATAAATGGTTATAATCAAGAATGTTCTTTATTGAAATATTACCTGTTCATATCTAAGTCAAGGCAGAAGTTTTAGGAGTCTCTTTGTTGTGTTTTTTATGTGCCTTTCAAATTGAACTAAAAGTGTTTGATGTAAAGTGTGTGTGTGTAAATATTTCATTAGGTTTGCTTTCTGAGCCACGGCTATTGTTATTTTAACCATTTCATTGCTGAATCCTCCAAATTGAAACAGGTCAGGCTTACTGTGAATTTTCAAGGATTTTTTCAAAAGAATAGTGTAACATGACAAACAGTGCAGACCCTAATGAGAGAGCTCCACCAGGAGTCCGCTCATTGTGATCTACACTGTTTGCTAAGGACATTAGTTACTGGTTTCCAAAACTGAAAGGGTTAAAGCTGAACTATTGGAATGAGTCTAGATGTTTAATGCTTAACTTTGAGAATGAGTCCTATGTTTAAGTGCTGATCTTTGGGAATGGATCCTGATGTTTAATGCTGATCTTTGGGAATGAGTCCAGATGTGTAATGCTGAACTTTGGGAATGAATCTTGATGTGTACTGCTGATCTTTAAGAATAAATCTTGATGTTTAATGCTGAATTTTCAGAATGAACTCTGCTGATGTTATATATGATCTGGTCCATTCTTTGTGTAAGACGAGCTCAAATGCTATGATTTGCTGTTCAAAATCGTTCAGACTGTGATCAGAAAGCTCTGATAGAAAGAGCCAGCTAATATAGATCTCCACTGTGTTTCAATTACTAGTTTAAACTGTTATCCCAATTCAAAGGGTTTTAATTTTGTTTTAAGTTATGTACAACTTTAGGCACTGGGATACCTTGTTACTGATACTTGTGTGTATAGCTGGTTAGGAAGGAAAAGGACACTAGCCATTGTATCATGGTGGGTTGGATCAGCTCTAGCTGTCACTGTCACACTATCTGGCTATAACCCTTGGAATGCTCAAAGTTCAGTTTAACTTCTAATCATAATGTCGAAGTATAGGTTCCTTTAATTATAAAAGGGTTAAATTTGCTAGAGGAATAAACAGTGCAGACCCTGAAGGCTGATTTAGAGGGTTCCTCTGGGTCTGCACTGTGTGCAAATGCTAGTTAGTTTGTTTCCTGCATTCAAGGGCTTGCCCGGGTTGACCTGTGAACTGATAAAATTCCTGTTCATTATGTTTTATTGTCTCGATGCCCAGATAGTTGATTGTGCCGGAAGATTTATGGAAGATTTACAATGATATGCCCAGTTGCCATGTGCAACTCAGTTATTGCTCATTGTTCATTTTACCTGTTTAGCCCTTTCATTCATATAACACATTTTCACGCATTTGCCAACAAAGTAGACCCAGATCAGATGGCTCCTGATCAGGGTCTGCTCTGTTTGTTAATGGAATTTGATATATATGGTATCTGTTTCTTTCATTTCTAAAATGGCTACAATGTTCTGCCTTCCGTATTTCATTATAACTATTTTGTCCATGAATATTCAATATTGAAATTTGGAATAAATATAGAACAGGGAAAGGGTTTGTTCTTGGTGTCTGAGTAATGGGATACAAGTAAACAATGAAGACCAGAGGAGCTGTCTGATCAGGATCTGCTCTGTTTGCTATTGAATTAATATAGATCTAATCCTACAATTTGTACACATGTACCAAGCATCAAAATTCTCTTTTTTTCATGATGCTTTTGTAACAGTTCAGATAATTCATATTCAAACAGTTGTTACAGAGTCTTAACCCTTTCCCTGCTCTATATTTAGTCCAAATTACAATAACTACTGAATATTCATGGAAAAGGAGTTATAATGAAATATGGAATGTGGAATATTGTAGCCATTTTAGAAAGCAAAGAAACAGATCTATCAAATTCTCTAGGAGCCGTCTGATTTGGGTCTACTGACTCTGTTTGCAAATGCGTGAAAACACGTTTACATGAGGTAAAGGGTTAAAAAGTGTATGAATGCAGTAAATGTGGAAAAAATAAAGAATATGAATAGCACACAGTTGCTACACATGCATTAAATTTCCTTGAATATTACTTATCTATTTGGAGAAAGGAGAATGTTACGTAATAAATGCAAATTTCAGACAAAACAGGAAACAAACAAAACAAGATTGATAAGTTGTGTGGGAGAAAGGCTGAATCTTTTATCGGTTTTATGTCTAGTGAAGATCGATTTGTGATTCTTACGAGCAGTGCCATCAGATGTAGACTAGACCATGCATGTAGTCTGTGGCAATTTTTATATCCCCCAAACGAAGTGAGGGGACATATTGTGTTTACTCTCATTTCTTATTGCTATTATTATTATTACCAAATGAAGTGGGGGAGACATATTGTGTTCTCATTATTATTATTATTATTCTCACCATGAACTTGTCCAACCAAATTCTCAGACTGATGATCCATTCTTTACCAAACTTCACAGAATGGTGGATCCCCATCTCAAGAAGACTAGTGCTATCAGGTCTTTTACAAAAGGGCCATCGTTGCCAGTGACAGCGGAAAAAGAAATAAAAATTTGTAAAGTGCTTGGAACTGAATGAAACTTTATATGGAAATGTTGTTTGGGAAAAATTGTGTAGAAGTGATTTTCAATATGGCCACCGCTGCCATGAGAACCCCAGACGAAAATATGTCTTAACCCTTTCCCTCATACAAGCAAGTATGCAAACAGAGAAAACTCAGATCAGATGGCTCCTGTAGTCACATACCCTGTTTACTCTGTTTGCTTAACCCTTACAACGCTGAATTTTCAAATGGACTATTCCAAAATTCAAACAGGTCAAGTTTATGGTGAATAATTAGGGATTTTTCTAAAGAAAAGTGTAATATGACAAACAGTGCAGACCCTGATGAGAGGGCTCCTATAGGAGCCCTCTCATCTGGGTCTACACTGTTTGCAAAGGACATTAGTGACTCGTGTCCCGCACTGTAAGGGTTAAGGACTAATATAAATAGGACTCTACAGATTCTGGCATGGCTAAACATTCCTGTGTTCATATACCAAAGTAATTAATTAATATTCATGAAGTCATGAATTCCTGTATAAATATTCATGAAGTAAAGGGTGTTTAAAAAAACCCAGAAATAGCCTTTTTGTATGGATGTTATAGACTGGTTTTATTGCATTGCCCATAGCAAATGGTCAAGCGAGTACTTCAATAGCCCAATTGAAGGGCGTTCCAGTAGTCACAATGGACGGTATAAAGTAAGTGACCTTGGGGTGTCTGCCCATTGTCATGGTTAAAGTTCATGGTATTTAATCAGTTTTCATAGTGTATAAACCCTATAAACCCTATCAGTGCAGGGAATTTTAACAAGTCACTTGTGTCCTTTGCAAACAGTGTAGATCCAGATGAGAGGACTCCTCTTAGGAGCCCTTTCATCAGGATCGGAACTGTGCTTGTCACGTTACATTTTTCTTTATAAACAATCCCAGATTATTCACGGCAAGCTTGACCTGTTGAAAATTAGTCCATTTGAATATTCAGTGTTGAAAGGGTTAATATGGTTAAACTAAATTGTCCTAACTGTTTATTGGATAAGACATACCGTTACTATAGTGTGCTTGGGCCATTTTAACAGTATGTGGGCATAGGAACTAGTGTATAGTGTATGTGGTAGTATTTTGTCAGTGCCTTTCTTACAAATTCTGTTTTTTGGGCAAAGGAGGATTACTGATGTGGATGCCCACTTGAGAAATCAATAGTGGACCAGACTTGGAACAGTTCCCAACTCACTCTAGTGTTTAACATGTAAATCTTTAATGATCAGATTTCTTCATGTAGCACGATGTAAATTTCAGGATGAAATATATAATAATGTGTTTGAATTTGTTATTTTATGTGCTAGTGTTTGAAGCTCATTTCTTGAAGAAGACAAAAAGATCTAATATCTATACCTTGTTATATATCTACGTATATTTTGCTGACATCTGTTGGACTATGGATTCTTAATTTCATATCTGACTGGCATTTTGTTCAGGATTTAGAAATGCTAGTATTATTGCAAATGCAGCACTTCCAAGATATTGAAAGAGTAAAATTAAATTTTTCAGGCTGAAGAAAGACTTTATGCAGTGCCATTGTTGATTTTGGCATCATGGGTGTTGCCATCAACAATGTGCAGACATTTTGTCACAATTTTGATATCAGTGCAATTATTCCTATCAAACTTAAAAATTGTCACAGTTTTCATATCTCTATTTGTGACAGTTTTGGTATCAGTGCAATTATTCCAATCAAACTTAACATTTTGTCACAGTGTTGATATCAGTACAGCTTCAAGTCTCTATCAATCTTTCATTTTGTCACAGTTTTGATATCAGTGCAGTTATCTCTGTCAAACTTTCATTTTGTCACAGTTTTGATATCAGTGCAGTTATCTGTCAAACTTTCATTTTGTCACAGTTTTGATATCAGTGCAGTTATCTCTGTCAGTTACTTTCATTTTGTCACAGTTTTGATATCAGTGCAGTTATCTCTGTCAAATTAACATTTTGTGCTTTTGCTCTGTTGGTTTATAATGGTTGGTTTGTTCCCAACTTTAACGTTGGCAATAATTTTGTGGACATTGCTCATACATACTTCAAACTTGGCATGCATATGCAACTTATGGAGGCAAACATTTTTAGTGGTGACTTATTAAGGTCAAGATGATACATCAAGGTCATAGGTCAAATTACGATTCAAATATAGATTGGTGATAACTTTGTCATCATTCAACATACATATTTCAAACTTGGCATGCATGTGCAACTTATGGAGGCAAACATTTTTAGGGATGACTTATTAAGGTCAATGTTATACATCAAGGTCAAAGGTCATGGGGTGGGTGGGCATAGTGTTTCACTAGGTTAGTTTCAAGTCACACAGATTTCAATTCTGAAGTTATTTTGTTACTCAAAAGTGTTAACAATATGAGATGTTATTGACTGATATTTTCATCTATTGCCCTCAAACATTTATTTCAGTCTAATCACAATTATTATAGGACTGTTGCTCTTATATAAGGTTGAATAGATTTTTGCACAGTGTTACATTTTTCTGCTCTCAGAGTTCATTTTACAGGCTGTTTACAAATTATCAGATGTTTCTAAAACCTGAAGAATATTGTTTCTCAGAGAGAAAATTCCAAAGATTGAACCCCCCCCCCCCCCCCCCCACCTTTCCCAATATTCTGACAGAGATTGTATGACTGGGAGAGTTTGATAGTGGATCAGAATGTGTTCAGTCAATGTCTGCGTCACATTACTCATCATGCTGGCCTTGACACATGTGTTACACTGATTGCATTAACATACATCTTCAAAGCAACAGATAAAGGTGCATACTCAAATACTAAAATCGTCGTTTCTTCACCAAACCCTGTGATGTGACCACTCTTTAGAATCGTCTCGAAGAGAGGATTCTAAAGAATGGTCGCAACATAGGGTTTGTTGGAGAAATAAAGGAGTTATTCTTGAAAATGTTTTAAATTACGCATCTTATCTGGAGCTCTGCATCTTCATCTATTTCATCTGCTGCAATATGCAGGTAAAAATTACCAGTTGAATGTGGGAGATTATAGCTAATTGGCATCTGCAAACAGTGTACACCCAGATCAAAGAGCCTCTAGGCAACGCAACACTCAAGAGCTTAATTATATGGCACCATTTTAGGAGAACCATTTCTGGGCTTCTGGACAGAAGGAACAATCTAAGTAGGGTCTGGAGTTTTTGTCTTTCAAAATCCTTTTGCAAATCTAAGCTTGTCATAAAGGTTCATCAGTCTGCATTGTTTGTCGTAAAAACCATTTCTTCAGTGATAAACTTTGATACAATTCTTTGTTTAATTAATACTCAGAAAGTGAGGAGCCACTTTTTGGTATTCAGCAAATCAATGATCAAGTACATGTAGTAATGGAATATGCATCATTTCTCATTCAGCATTAACCCATAATTCCCTCATATTGACGACTATTGACGACTCTGTAAAAGTCACTTTGTGAAACCATTGTGATAAATAGAGCATTTGCTCCTATAGGAGCAAATGCCCTATTTATCACAATGGTTTCAAACTACAAAATTCTAAAAAAAAATCCTTTTCTCTAGTTTATGCTCCTTTTTGGTAGATTTATTGAAAGAGGTTGTGTCTAAAAATAGCCTATGAGGTAATGGGTTAATTAAAAGTGTAAAATGTTCGGTATGTCAGCTTACTATACAAGTACAAGTTAAATATCAAGATTATTGGCTTATTAAAATGTTCCTTTTCATACAGCCACTACTAAAGCCCTATAGGGGTAGAAGGTCATTTAGACGTACCCAGGTTTCTGCGTAACATTTTTTTTTAAAAATTCCATAAACTTTGAGCCATTAGTTAACTGGGCCTCTACTTAATCCTTTCCCTGTTGGATATTATGTAAAAAATAATGACATCATGAATTATGACTATTCCCCCACAAAGTGGTGGCCAATAGGGTTGCTCTTGTCCGTACGTCCGTCCATACGCACATCCAGAAGAATTTGTCCGGGTTCTTTTTTGGAAAGTATTCGTCCAATCTACACCAAACTTTACTCACATGTTTGTAGTCATTATATCCTGGTCAAGTTCGATAGCAATGTAAATCACTTCAATCGTTCAGGAGTTGCAGCCCTTTATTTGCAAAAATAACTTCAAAAATATCTTTATGCAGGTAGATATATATGGTACTCAAAATCTGAAGTGGGGGCATCAGTGTCGTATGGACACATTTCTAGTTAGTTTAAAGTTTATAATGGCATATGTATATATGCATATTTGGTAGAAACTGTAGAGTCAGATGTATCATAATTTCATTTGCAAACAGAGCAGACCATGATCAGATGGCTCCGTAACAGTTCTACTCTGGCAAGCTGTGAAAAAGCATTTATTTGAGGGACAGGGTTAAAATGCCCTGGGGCTGGACAGAAGGCGCTTACAGTCACCATCATGTTTAATGACAGAGATAATGGCCCTTTATCCTTTACCTCATGAATATTCATAAATAGAAATAATGATAGATGAATATTTATGAACTGAAATGTTCTACTGGTAAATGAACAGCCAAACACACATTAGAATTGCATCAGAGAGATGATTATACCAGCAAGATAGAGTTGGCAAGGATATACCAGCAAGATAGAGTTGGCAAAGATATACCAGCAAGATAGAGTTGGCAAAGATATACCAGCAAGATAGAGTTGGCAAAGATATACCAGCAAGATAGAGTTGGCAAAGATATACCAGCAAGATAGAGTTGGCAAAGATATACCAGCAAGATAGAGTTGGCAAAGATATACAAAAACGATTTTCATATACCTCTTACAATAGTAGAGCTGTAATCTTGATGGATATTGTTCTTTCACTAGACACATTAATTGGATTGCCTGTCTCTGCAGTGTCTCAGCATCACATAGCATGTGCCATACTCGAACTATGTTGAAACAAAGACTGACCCAGCCCTTTATCAGTATTCACGCAGCCTTTGATATTGATGTATGTCTAATCAGGTAATTGTAATGGAAATTAGCTCTCCTGATCATATGCACCACTGCTCCATCATCATCATCATCATCATCATCAACAACATCAACAACATCCAGGTTCTCATTATGCAGACTGGATTAATGCTCAGATAAGGAGTAGTCTCCCTCTCGATGCTTCTCAATGAATGTATAAACCTTTACTTCATGAATATTTATGTAAGAAATAATGACTTAATTCATGTTAATTACCTGATATTAGAATTATATATGGATACATGTACAAAAATTTGAGGTCATGATAGAAACTAGAATCAGATCTACATGTATATATTTCATAAGCAAACAGAGCAGACACTGATCCTGTACCATCCCTCTGATCTGGGTCTACCCTGTTCGCAAAGGTGTAGAAAGGTGTTTATATGCAGTAAAAGGTAAAGACATATTCTGCTGAATAACACTTCACCTCACGAGTTTTCAGGTAAGGAATTATTCTCTTTACGTCTGATTTCTACCATTGCCAAAAATTCCTTTATTCATATGTCATTATAAAAATTAGCTGATTGAAATTTATTTCAGTTATTATTTCTTTCATGAATATTCATATGGTCAAATGTAAAGGTGCAACTTTAAATGGTGTGATATTTTCGCTCTTTTATAGTATTTTCTATGAATACTGAAATGTTCAAATAGTGTTCTGTTTTGTTGGTTGGACATAAGAAAATAGTTTTGTGTTTTTCCTGCCAGATGTTTTGTTTTATAGCTAGCATGTGTTAAAACTGTTACATACCAGACAAGACAAAGAGTGCGCTATAAACAAAACTAGGCTTCCAAATAGTTCATTTGCTTTTTCTTCCCAGAAACAAAGCTTTTGCTGTAGTGTCAATGATGTGTGTGTTTTCCTGATTCTCACACCATTAGTAGTCTATTCTCACACCATTAGTGGTCTATTCTTTGATCATAGTGACATTGTCAAACTGTTACAGCTTGTATGGATTCAGATCAGTTACCTTATAAATATATATATCAGAACATTATCTAACTAGCATACATGGGGCCTATTAGTTATAACCTAATGCAAACAGTTAAGATCCATATGAACCTTGGCATCTTATCAGGGCCCAAACTATTTGACACCTGAACAAATAATGAAAACAACTGGAACAATATCTCGTTTGAAATCTAACATTAAAATAAATTTTCTGTCGATGAAAAATGTACTAACCATGCTAAAGATTTCATTGTCTTCTTTAACCCATTCCCTCATGTTGACTCCTTTTCATGCCTCTGTAAAAGTCTTTTTTTGAAAGCATTGTGATAAATAGAACATTTGTTCCTATTTAGCAAATATTAATGCTCTATTTATGACAAGGGATTCAAAACTGCAAATTTCCATTTCTTAATAAATGCTCCTGTTTCAAAAAAAAATATCATTGTGATTACAAACAGTAACTTAACATTTGATTCTCATCTGAATCCAAACTGTTTGTACAGGTATAACAGATACACCCAGCAACAAAAGAGTTAACATTGCAAAAAAGAGTTTTAATTGTTTGCAGAAGGATTATACTGCAGCTCTTGTATGTTTGTTCTTGTTTAAGGATTATAACAGCTCTCGTATGTTTGTTCCTGTTTGAAAGGTCCGTACAAAAAATTTGTAAATTATTGTATTTTTGAACTGTTGTTGCCATGGATATTTAACATCTTAGCAAGATGTAAATTTTTATGCCCCCAAAGCTAGGCTTTGGCGGCATATAGTGATCGCACCGTGCGTGTGTGTGTGGGTGGGTGGGTGTGTGTGTGTGGGTGTGGGTGGATGTGTGGGTGTGTGTACCTTTTGTCCGGAGTATATTTCCTTTGTCACATCAGCTACGGATACCAAATTTGGTGTGTGAGCTCATCTTGAGATGGGGGAGTGTCGCGTACCAATTTCATGTCACTGTGACCTTGACCTTGACCTTTGACCTTGATTTTACAAAAAGCTTGTCCGGAGCATATCTCCTTTACCTTACCAGCTACAGATTCCAAATTTGGTGTGTGAGTTCATCTTGGGATGGCGGAGTGTCGCGTACCGTTTCCAGGTCACTGTGACCTTGACCTTGACCTTTGACCTCGATTTTAAAAAAAGCTTATACCTTACCAGCTACAAAAAGCTTGTCCGGAGTATATCTCCTATACCTTACCAGCTAAGGATTCCAAATTTGGTGTGTGAGTTCATCTTGGGATGGAGGAGTGTCACGTACCATTTTCAGATCACTGTGACCTTGACCATGACCTTTGACCGATTTTACAAAAAGCTTGTCCGGAGCATATCTCCTTTACCTTACCAGCTACAGATTCCAAATTTGCTGTGTGAGTTCATCTTGGGATGGCGGAGTGTCGCGTACCATTTCCAGGTCACTGACCTTGACCTTGACCTTTGACCTTTGACCTCGATTTAAAAAAAAGCTTATACCTTACCAGCTACAAAAAGCTTGTCCGGAGTATATCAACTATACCTTACCAGCTAAGGATTCCAAATTTGGTGTGTGAGTTCATATTGGGATGGAGGAGTGTCGCGTACCATTTTCAGATCACTGTGACCTTGACCTTGACCTTTGACCGATTTTACAAAAAGCTTGTCCAGAGCATATCTCCTATACCTTACCAGATACGGATTCCAAATTTTGTGTGTGAGATCACCTTGAGATGGCGGAGTGTCGTGTACCATTTCCAGGTCACTGTGACCTTGACCTTGACCTTTGACCTCGATTTTACAAAAAGCTTGTCCGGAGCATATCTCCTATATCTTACCAGCTACGGATCCAAAATTTGGTATGTGAGTTCATCTTGGGATGAGGGAGTGTCACATATCATTTTCAGGTCACTGTGACCTTGACCTTTGACCTCGATTTTACAAAAAGCTTATACCTTACCGGCTGCAAAAAGCTTGTCCGGAGTATATCTCCTATACTTTACCAGCTACGGATTCCAAATTTGGTGTGTGAGTTCATCTTGGGATGGAGGAATGTCGCGTACCATTTTCAGGTCACTGTGACCTTGACCTTGACCTTAGACCTCGATTTTACAAAAAAGGTTGTCCAGAGAATATCTCCTATACCTTACCAGCTACGGATTCCAAATTTGGTGTGTGAGTTTATCTTGGGATTGCGGTGTGTCGCCTACCATTTTCAGGTCACTGTGACCTTGACCTTTGACCTAGATTTTACACAAAGCTTGTCCGGAGCATTTCTCCTATACCTTACCAGCTACGGATTCCAAATTTGGTTTGTGAGTTCATCTTGGGATGGCGGAGAGTCGTGTACCATTTTCAGATCACTGACCTTGACCTTGACCTTTGACTTCAATTTTACAGTCCGGAGCATATCTCCTATACCTTACCAGATACAAAAAGCTTGTCCAGAGCATATCTCCTATACCTTAAACGTTGACAATCAACCCAGGGTCCTTTTTAACGTTGAGAATGACTTAGGGTCCTTTTTAACTAAGTTTTGACCCTTGGCTCTTTTCTTAGCTAACATAATCGTCAAAGGTTCTGTTTCTAATGTTAAGAACTGACTCCTGTGTCATTTTTTACAGCATCAAAATTTCATGTTACACCTGCATTACATTGTATTGTTTTTCCGCCAAAATGCATTTCGGTGTCAAACACTTTGGGGGCATTTGTCACCCGTGACGACTCTCTTGTTCAAGTTATCTCAGAACTTTCTAACACTATTCAGATACACATTATTGTGATGATATTGTGACGATATTGTGATATTTGCCAACAATTTAGATCCAGTTCAGATGCCAAGTAATTCAGTGTTTCATGAGAATCCAAACATTTAGACACTCAGAATGTGATTTTGAAATGGAAGAATTAATATCAAGCTTTGAAAATTGAATTAGGATACCATTTTTATACGCTCACAGGTAACTTTGGTCGTATTATGGTATGGCGCTCGTCCGTCTGTCTGTCCGTCAGCCACATCTTTGTCCGCTGAATAACTTGACACCTATTTGGTTTGCTGTCTTCATACTTAGGAAGAAGGTTGGTCATGGCTAATAGATGACCCCTAAAGATTTTTAGGTCATTCAGTCAAAGGTCAAGGTCACTGACCTTCAACTCAAAAATCTTGTCTACTCAATAACTTCATAACTATCAGATGTGCTGTCTTCATACTTAGTAGGGAGGTTGGTCATGGTCAGTAGATGACCCCTATTGATTTTGAGGTCAATTTACCAAAAGTCAAGGTCACAGTGACCTCGTCTGGATTGGAACTGATGGACACACAGATGTTTTAGAAAAATGATACAAAAGTGTAGCAGACAACACCTTTTGCAAGTAACAATTGCAAAGAACAAGGGTTGTGATTTTACTAATGCTTCACCTGCTAAGTGAATGTCAGCTGAAAAATATTCTTTCCAATTTTTTCAAATTGATATCCCCTCCTTATTGAAGTGTGATGTTAGACACTCTTATAGTCTAAAATGGATCCATACTGCAGGCAAATTTACACAAAGCGTTTTCTTAGTTCACTGTTTAGAAAGTACATTTCAAATTTCTTGTAAGCAACAAAGAAGCTCTAACAATTTGATACACCATCAATTTAACTGTTCTTGAGTGATTTGTGTATCTAATTACAGATAAGTGTCATTTATGTGCCAGAATATAGTCTAATGTTTGATATATTTTGGGCAGTGATGGCTCCCATTTGACCTAATAATCTTGTTTATTATCATAATGCTTCTGCATATCATATCAGTTACTCTTCTGTACCCGGTGCAAATATATCAAGAGTTGAGTGGAAGACTGTCGTAACATTACATTATTTAACCTTTATAAGCTTTTAACCCTTTCCTTCATATTAACGCCTTTTGACACTGTTGCAAACGGAGTAAACCCAGATCAGATCACTCCTGTTGGAGCTACATGTATCTGATGAGGGTCTGCTTTGTTTGCTCCTGGAGGTATACTATAGATTGGATTCTACAATTTCTACAGTAACTAGAATGTCCTTGTTCATATTCTAATTAATATTCATAATGCTATTATTTCTAACATGAATATATATTAACAGGTAAACAGTTTAAATAATTATCCTCCTAATAAATTGTCAAAGTTCGATTTCTATTTCATTTTTATTGAAAACCACCATCAGAGGTTCAAACAGTTGGGATCCTGACAAGTTTCTTGGCATATCATCCGGTTCACCCCCATAGATTACAGTTACAACAGTTTTACACTCAACACTGAGTAAGAGTGGTACAGATCTAGCTTATTACTACATAGCTTATGAACCACCGAAAAGGTCATCTCCGGCAGAAATGTCAGACTGCTGCATGTAAGAAAAGCAGTCACGATTGATAGAGTTTATTTAGTACTGTAGACAAAGAAGACTCAGAGGTGACTGCTTTATCTAAACAAAGACTTGCCAAAAGTATTACAGAGGTGCTAAAGTTAATGAATTACAGTAAAACCTCTCTATAACGGCCACTAAATTACATCAAGTATTTTGTGTTAAAGGCATGTGGAGGCTTAAAGCAAGCTGAAAGTAAAACAGAACGCTCCTATAGGAGCGTTCTGTTTTACTTTCACCTTGCTTTAAGCAGCCACCTGCCCTAAATACCAACTAATTAACACAATTTAGTTGCCGTTATAGAGAGGTTTTACTGTAGTTGAAATATGTTGAAATCATTTAACCCTTTTCTCCATAAATATGCCTTTTTCCACCTTTACGAACGGAGTAGACCCAGATCAGTTAATTCCTGTTTAATATTCATGTAAGAAATAATGACATCATTAATATTTATTTTAATATCTAATATTAAATATATTGTTTTTCCATTTTAATATTGGCAATAAACACAGGACATTCTGCCTCAAGCAATAACTCTAGAATCCTATCTATATTCCACCATAGGCAAACAGAGCAGTTCTCTGTTTGCAAACACGTGAAAAGGTGTTTGTATAAAGGAAAGGGTTAAGGTACTTTTCTTAGGTATCTTTCGGGGATTATGCAAATGTTGATGACTGCGACTGTGTTTGCCCATTATACCAGCTTTCCCATCAGAGATTTAATGTCTAAACCAGCATCTTCAATATGTACTATCCCCTTTAATTAACCCTTTCCCTCATATAAACGTGTTTTCACGCATTTGCAAACAGAGTAGACCCAGATCAGACGGCTCCTAGAGGAGCCGTCTGATCAGGGTCTTCTCTGTTTGCTAATAGAATTTGAGAGATCTGTTTCTTTTCTTTCTAAAGTGTCTACAATGTTGCACCTTCCATATTTCATTATAACTATTTTCTCCATGAATATTCAGTAAGTATTGAAATTGGTAATAAACAAAGAACAGGGAAAGGATGAACTAACCATGTAGACTCAGGGGCAATATTTTCAACAAGGCAGCTGGTTTGAGTCTTGCCTTGGTATACTTCTTTACTGTTTTGGTCATGTAAAGATGAAAGGTTTAAGGGTATGTTGATAGTTTTTATCATAAATCACACACTGGAGGCTGGATGATATGAAATCTTAATGATAAAATTCTCAGATGTCATGATGTAAGCATGAGATTATTTTCTGGAATGAGACTGATAAATGGTTTTTGGAAAAAAGTTCTGGAAGATTTTGTAAATAGAGTTAACTGGCATGTTGATTATACCTGCATTGCAATGCTATTTTCGTGTTGTTTGATGAATGTAAGAACTGAGTCAAGATAATTCCTGTTAATAACCCTTTACTCCATGAATATTCATGTAAGAAATAATGACATCATGAATATTAATTAGATTGTTTTAATAGCACGTGGACACAGGAATCTTTGACCATGGTAGAATCTGTAGAATCATATGTATATTAATTATACCATAAGCAAACAGAGCAGACCCTGATCAGACAGTTCCTACAGGAGCCGTCTAGTCTGTGTCTACTCTGTGTATTTATGGAGTACCATAAAAAGCTAATAACTCTTTACCCTGTATAATAACCCTTTACCCTGTAAGAAAAAGGTAACATTTGTGTCTGTATGGAGCCATTTCTCAGAAACTGTTTAGAATATTTCCATAAATCTTTGTGTGAATGTTTAGTAGCATAAGGACATGTGGCCCTGCAAATGTCATTCAAATTGACCTTGGAACACCAGAGTTATGGCCCTTTATTTGCAGAAAAAAAAATTGTTTGTCCAGAGCCATATCACAATTTTTTTTCTATGAAACTGTAAATGTTGCATAGCATAAGGAAATGCGACCCTGGAATTATCATTCATAATGACTCCGGAACACCAGAGTTATGGCCCTTTGTTTGCAAAAACTTTACCGGAGCCAATATCTCAGAAACTGTTTGGAGTTTTTAAATGAATGTTCAAAGGGTTTAAAACTTTCTTACAGCTGAACCTGTCTTAAACAACCATGAAAAAAAGGTTTAATCATTGGACTTTAATACAGGTGGTAGCTTAATTAAGATTGACTGTAAAGCAGAAAGCTGCCATTGGGGCTTTCTGCTTTACTTTCAACCTGCATTAGTTAACCACCTGCTTATTTGAAGACTGACCTGTTGTCGATACATAAATGGTCTTATATCCCTTTACTCCATGAATATTAATGTATAAAATTATAGCTGTATGAATATTAATTTGCTGATTTGTTGTATCGGCACATGAGTACACACTTGTTTGGCAATTGCAGAAACCTTCATATTTCATAAGCAAAACTACAAAATTCTAAAAATGTTCCCTTTCTCTGGTTAATGCTCCTTTTCGGTAGATTTATTCAAAGTGGTTGGATCTAAAAATAGCATATGAGGTAATGGGTTAAGACAGGGTCTAGTGTACATCTTTGAACAACACTGAACATTATACTGAACAACACTGAACGAACAACACTGAACAACACTGAACAGGCATACAGAGGTATCATATACTATTCCTGAATCCTAGAGCCCTTGAATTTGGAAGGACAATATTATATTGGGCATTTGTACTGTAGGTCAGGTGTTAGACCTACACGACGGGGCAGTGACTAAATAGATTGTTGAAGATAACAATACTGATTTTCAAGCTACCATTCATGTTTATTCTTTTGACGCTATCTCTACCTCCTAGAATGTGATATTCCTTATGGCCAACTCACTCATCCATACAATCTGACAATTTCATTACAGTTTCATGGCAATGAATGTTGAAAGCAAAAAATAGCTTGGAATAGTAAAAACAGCTATCTGTTAATAATTTGCCAGATAAGTTGATTGATAAGTTTAACCCAAAATTCCTTCATAGGCTATTTTTAGACCCAACCTCTTTGAATGAATCTACCCAAAAGGAGCATTTACTAGAGAAAAGTAAAATTTTAGGATTTTGTAGTTTGAAACCATTGTGATAAATGGCCTGGTATTTGCTCCATAATAGGAGCAAAATTAATGCTCTATTTATCACAATTGTTTCAAGAAGTGGTTATTACAGAGGCATAGAAAGGTGTATTTATGGAGGAAAGGGTTAAATAGGTACAGCCAAAATGATCTTCAGTATCCACACAACTATTGTGATTATGGGAAGGACCGTTTCTAATCTTGCAATAACTTGTGGTCCAACCCTTTTGCTATTGCTTTATACTTTGTATGAATATGTAACATTGTAATTATGTAAAAATGCAAGCAATAAAGTATGATTAAATTAACTAATGTGCTTCTGCTAAGCCCGTGACCAAAGTGATCCCAGTAAGCACATGACCAAAGTGATCCCAGTAAACACATGACCAAAGTGATCCCAGTAAGCACATGACCAAAGTGACCCCAGTAATCACATGACCAAAGTGATCTCAGTAAGCACATGACCAAAGTGATCCCAGACCATAGTGATCCACATGACCAAAGTGATCCCAGTAAGCACATGACCATAGTGATCCCAGTAAGCACATGACCAACATGATCCCAGTAAAGACATGACTAGAGTTATTATAATCTGGCTAATGATAGTCAAAGTGATATCAGTAACGTGCCTCAACAAATCATGTTATTAGTCACAATTTAAAGGTCATCGGAGTAACAAAACAGCTAATCTGATCTCAGATACCAGACTAGTAACACATTGGTAAAGCTTCTTCAATGTTGTACAAAGGGCTGCTTAATGCAGAATAAAAGCAATGAAAAAAGCTCATAGAGGAGCTTTCAGCATTGTTTTTACTCTACCTTAAGCTACCTCCTGTATTTTTCTGTATTTTGAAAACCTATATTCCTTTGCTGTTTTTGCCATGGTCAAATGTTCCAGTATCCATTTGCTGTTATAATATATGTACATATTTTAATTAATATTCATGATGTCATTATTGCTTGCATGAATATTCATGGAGTAAAGGGATAGGAATCACTTCCCCGTTGGACTGTTTGTTTTACGTGGTGATACTATCACTTCAGCCAGTGACACATGTGTTCTGATGTATTGTTCTATACATAATGGGTTTGGTCTGACTACCATGGTAGGAAGGAAGCAGTAATCGTTAATAATAAGAGAAAAACCCAACACAATTGAAGTTTTTCTTAACCCGTTACCAGACTTCTGATCAGGGTCTGTAATGTTTGTACTAAGGATATTTTAGACCTGATTTTACTCTTTCGTAGAAATAATTGCCAATTACACAATGTATTATGTACATTACTAAATATTATTTAAAATAATAAATATGCAAAGAGGATGGAGGCTAAATCATAACTGTTATGGAGTAAAGGATAAGTGATAATCTATGTATCAGTTTTAGATCAGTTTTAGATACCACAAGCAACTCCTGCAAACTTTTGATAAACTTACTCTGTGATGAAAAGATAAAGACAAGATAGTGGTGGAAAAGATAAAAGTTTGTAGTAAGATAATATTGGGATTGAAACAAGGTAACATTGGAGACTGAAACACAACTGTGTGTACGTGCTGGTAAGACAAAGGGATGATTCTAAAGAGTGTCACAATATTGGGTTTGGTGGAGTATTAAGGGAGCTTATAATTGTTGGACATGTTTTAGTTTAGCTTCTTATCTGGACTTGTGAAGTAGGTCACATAACCTTTTACTCCATAAATATGCCTTTCTATGACTTTGCAAACAGAGTAGACCAGCTGATCTGTAGAAGCCATCTGTCCGCTCCAGCTAAAACGGTGGTCCTAGAATCATAATTATGCACCAGCAACTGCACTACTGTGTTGTCGTACTGACAAGAAGCACCAGTTGTAACTGCACTACTGAGTTGTCGTACTGACAAGAAGCACCAGTTGTAACTGCTCTACTGAGTTGTCGTACTGACAAGAAGCACCAGTTGTAACTGCTCTACCGAGTTGTCGTACTGACAAGAAGCACCAGTTGTAACTGCTCTACCGAGTTGTCGTACTGACAAGAAGCACCAGTTGTAACTGCTCTACTGAGTTGTCGTACTGACAAGAAGCACCAGTTGTAAATCAGTCTAATCAGATTCCAAACTGTTTGTCATTTTGATCACATTTCTGACAGGATACTATCGGCAAGGAAAATCAATTTCTCACATTCAAGCAGACGATAATATTTGCAGATGAGAATTGTTTCCAGTGCTTAACTCAAATTGCACGCTAGTGGCGAAACTGATTACCCATGCAAACAGTTTGGATCCAGACGAGATGTTGCATAATGCGGCATAATCCATCAGGATCAAAAACTGTTTGACACTTGGACCATAAGAGAAAATTTATTTTAGGAAGCAGACGACAACTGTTGCAGACAAAAAATTACCTAGTGTGCAAAGAGATAAGGTTAAAGGTGGACAGAAACTGAAGTATATAAGTCACCTGTTGTGACATAATCAGCTTAATCAATGAGAATTCGGTTGATTGTAGGTCATTCATAACGAAGTCATTGTCCAGCAGATATTGATAGTCTATATCAACAGAACAAACCAATTGTCTACTGCATATACACATGTACATTTAACCCTTACAATGCTCCATTTTCAAATGGACTATTCCAAATTTCAAACAGGTCAAGCTTACTGTGAATATTTAGGGATAACATGACAAACAGTGCCGACCCTGATGAGAGGACTGTGAGCCCTCTCATCTGGGTCTAAACTGTTTGCAAAGGAAATTAGTGGCTCGTTTCCCATTTCTCGTATCCTGCATTGTAAGGGTTTAAACCCCTTGAATGTCAAATTGGGTTTAAGTGCATTTTCAAACAGAGTGGACCAAGACCAGAGAGGATCAGGATCTGCACTGTTCGTCATTCAATACCTTCGAACAAATTTAATCCCTGCCAACTGAATGGACTGCACTTTTATACATTATGAAGGACCATTCTTGTCTGAAAATTAAATATTTAGACATTTAACAAATCAATAGTACTGCAATAAATACCTGCTTCTTACAGTAAAGTCTTACTAATGTGACCACATAATTTATTAGCTTTGGACTGTGTAAAAGCAGGTGGTTACTTAGCTTAATGCAGGGTAAAATTCCTATAGGAGCTTTCTGTATAACTTTTGTCCTGCACTAAGCTACCAGCTGCTTGTTCAGACTGCAGAATTATACTTTTGTTGAGTGACTGTATTAGCGTGACTGTACTGTACTTTACTATAACTTGTTTACAATGAGATCATAATAGTAGAGCACACATATACAGAAACCGTTATATTTAAACAGTTGCTAATATGGGACTGTAGCAGTGTTTCCAAAGCAACCTGTGAGGATTTATAGTGCTGGTTTACTTGTTGGTGTAAGGAATGGATTCTAACTCAAACAGTTACTAAATATTTCATTTACATTGTAATGGTCTACCATCAAGTAGGAACTTTCTTATGTAGGTCTGTTACCAGCTCTATCAAGCTGAAGTTGTTTGGACAAAGTGTCATGTATTTTAAGTTTTTAACCCTTTACTCCATGATTATTCATGTAAGAAACAATGACATTTATATCAAATATGGCAAAAGAAACCAAGAATTTTTGGTCATGGCAGAAACTGTAGAATCAAATCTATATTATTTCATAAGCAAATAGAGCAGACCCTGATCAGACGATTCCTACTGTTTGCAAAGGCATAGAAACTTTCAAAGGCATATTTATGGAGTAAAGGGTTAAATTGTTTTTTGTAGAGCCCACTTGCGGTGAGCTCGATAAAGTCGCCACAATGTCTGCATATTATGTTGGGGTACTGTCTGTGCGACTGTGAGTCCAGATTTGTCCAGGCTCTAACTCAGTGTTGCGTGTAAGGATTTATAAATGACTTGGCAGAAAAGTTCTTCTAGAGAGGACGGCATGTTGTGTGCAAGAACCAGGCCAGTAGCTGAAAGGTCAAGGTCACACATGGAGGTCAAAGGTCAAAAGCATGTACTATTTTGCTTGTGGGGGCTCCAACTCAGAGGTGCATGGAAGGATTTTTGAAAGGTCAAGGTCACATTTAAAGTTCAAAGGTCAAAAACATTTACTTTTTTGCTTGTCCGGGTTCTAACTTTCATGGAAAGATTTTGAAGTGACTTGGCATTAATGTTCTTCTAGAAAGGATGGCATGTTGTGTACAAGAACTGGGTCAGTAGCTGAACGGTCAAGGTCACACTTGGAGATCATAGTTAAAAAAAACATGTACTATTTTGCTTGTTTGGACTCTTGTCACACACAATATCCAGGGGGCTCGACATGTTGCATTTGGGCAACTTTAAGTCTAGTTTATTATAAAACAACTACAGTTTTGAGTTTCAATCAGTTTGAATCCTGAAGAGACACAGATTTACTAGGTGAATCCTGACGAGACACTGATTTACTAGGCATTCCATCTCAATTCAAACTAGCTATTTCAAAGGTTAGCATATGTAAACTTGAGAACTAAGCAAGTAATACTGTAAGAGCCACTCTGATCGGGATCTGCTTGGCTTGCCTTTGGTTTAACGCTTTACTCCATGAATATTCATGTAAGAGATAATGTCATCATGAGTATCAGTAAGACTTGTTTTATCATGCCACATGAACACAGGAATATTTGGTCATGACACTTTCATAAGCAAACAGAGCAGATAGCTCCTACAGGAGCAGGCCTGGAAAATTCCACTCGTCCGCTTGCCATGACGAGTAACTTTCTTGCAGGACGAGTAGAATTTCAGAAATTTTAACAATGATTTCAAGTAAAAATAGACAAAAGCAGCTGGCAGGATGAGTAAAAGTTTTAGGATTTTTCCAGCCCTGAGGAGGCGTCTGATATGGGTCTACTCTGTTTGCAAAGACGTAGAAATGCATATTTATGGAGTAAAGGGATAATAAAGATATGATTTTACAGTTTCCGCTTGAGCCAAAATTTCTTATGTGCATAATTTTATGCCATTATAAAAAGTATTCATGTTGCAATTATTTCTTGCATGAATATTCAATGGGGAAAGGGTTAGATGTACCCTCTAGAGAGATTAGGAAGAAAATGTGCAAAACTATGTGTTATCTTCTGATCTAAAAGTCAATGATCCTATGAATTACATTATCTTTACTATATCTTTCCACTTTATTAACCCTTCAGCGCTGGATTTTCATATGAACTATTCCAAACTTCAAACAGGTCAAGTTTACTGTGAATATTCAGGGATTATAATGTTTTTAAGAAAAGTGTAAGATTACAAACAGTGCACACCCCAATAAGAGGGCTTCTGTAGGATCTCTCTCATCAGGATCTACACTGTTTGCAAGGGACTTTAGTGACTCATTTCTCACTCTGCAAGGGTTATGATCATGCTATTTAGTGCAGGAATGCATGTTATAAACTTGCTATGTGCTAATGGTGTTAACTGGAAACCTTTCCCTGTTCTATGTTTATTCCAAATTTCAATACCTACTGAATATTCATGGACAAAAAGGTTATAATGAAATATGGAATGTGGAGCATTGTAGCCATTTTAGAAAGTAAAGACACAGATCTTTGAAATTCTATTAGCAAACAGAGTAGACCCTGATCAGACGGCTCCTCTAGGAGCCGTCTGATCTGGGTCTACTCTGTTTGCAAATACGTGAAACTATGTTTATATGAGGGAAAGGATTAAACTGACCAGTTTATTATGACTTTTGTAAATAGTTCAGATCTGATTGAGATGCTGAGTAACGGATAGTGACAGATCAGGGTCGAAACTCTTGACGCTCAGATTGTATTTTTTAACCCAAATACCTCATAGGCTATTTTTAGATACAACCTCTTTGAATGAATCTACCGAAAAGGAACAATAACTAGAGATAAGGAAAATTTTAGAATTTTGTAATTTGAAACCATTGTGATAAATAGAGCATTTACTCCTTAGGAGCAAATGCTCTATTTGTCACATTGGTTTCAATAGGTGATATTTACAGAGGTGAGAAAGGCGTATTTATGGAGGAAAGGGTTAATTATTAGATATCAAAATTTTAGAATATTTGGAAGAGAACAGGGAACTGTTATAATTTTGGTTCATCACAGAGTTATCACAGTAGCCAATGATTGTTGAGTGTTCTCTCCAGAAATAATCAGTTTTTGGTTAACAGTTCATAAATCATTTTGGCAGAATTGATTGCAACTATGTAGAGATACTGTTAATGCTGACGATAATGGAAATATCAAATTGATTGCAAATGCAGATTCTCTCTCTCTCTGCCAATGCAGATTCTCTCTCTGCCAATGCAGATTCTCTCTCTGTCTTTGGTGTATCAAATAATGTTGGACTAATGGTTCATTTGAACACTTTGCACACCAAGTAATTTTTCATTTACAACAACAATTTGTTGTCTGCTTCAATTCTTAAAATAAAATTTCAGTCATTTCTTTGCAAAAATATTGCTAATTAATTAAGTGACATATAGGTAACTCAGTGTCTCATCTTTATGACATATAGGTAACTCAGTGTCTCAACTTTATGACATATAGGTAACTCAGTGTCTCATCTTCATGACATATAGGTAAGTTAGGTAACTCAGTGTCTCATCTTCATGACATATAGGTAACTCGTCTCATCTTCGTGACATATAGGTAACTCAGTGTCTCATCTTCATGACATATAGGTAACTCGTTGTCATATCTTCGTGACATATAGTTAACTCAGTGTTTCATCTTCATGACATATAGGTAACTCAGTGTCTCATCTTTATGACACATAGGTAACTCAGTGTCTCATCTGGATCCAAACTATTTGGCGCTGTCATTTTATTCGTGTCTCTCATGTAGAGTGAAGGTTAGTGTGAATTTGGAGTGTAAACCTTTACTCCAGGAATATTCATGTAATCCTTCACTCCATATATATGCCTTTGTACGCCTTTGGCAAATAAAGCACACCAGTAGGAGTCATCTAATCTGGGTTTTCTCTGTTTGCAAAGGCATAAAAAGCATATTTATGGAGTAAAGGGTTAATGACTCACCAATCTCCCTAGCGTGTAGCCGTGACCAGCGTGGGTCTATTTTCAGTCTTGTTACAACACTACAATGGCCATTAATTTCAGGCCCATTCAGCATAAAGTCAATGATGGTCTCATATGAGAGAGAGAGAGAGAAGTGATTGGAGTCATTTATATGTGATGGACTCTTAACATTGTGATGAGACTGATTGTGAGAAAAGGTTATCTGTGAACAAATATTGATACATTCATTGAACAGGACATTTAACCCATTATAGGCTATTTTTAGATCCAACCACTTTGAATAAATCTACCGAAAAGGAGCATTAACTAGAGAAAAGGAAAATTTTAGAATTTTGTAGTGAAATCATTGTGATAAATAGAGCATTTGCTCCTTTAGGAGCAAGAGCAAATGCTCTATTTATCACAATGGTTTCAACAGGTGACTTTTGCAGAGGCGTCAAAAGGTGTCAATATGAGGGAATGGGTTAAAGCTGTATGAGCTGTGTCACAGGCACAGTGCAAAACCCAGATCAGCCAACTCTGGGTCTACACTGTTTGCAAGCTGGGAAGACTTCTTTTCCAATAACTTGTCTCTGTTTTAACGAAAACTGTAGAATCGGATCTGTATCATGTCATAAGCAAAACAGAGCAGACCCTGAAAAGGCATTTGTATGAGGGAAAGGGTTAATTAATTGCTGACATACAAATGCATAAAAAAGAACTGGGAAAAACCAATTTACTTGTTGTGCATTGTGTATATAGGTTGTTATTTAGGTAAGCTGGTGTTTATGGATTATTACGGTATAATCCTAATGGTATTGATTGTATGCAGATACTTGACCATTGACTAGCTCTTAGCATGTGATGGGTTCATTGATAACTTTTTCAAATATTTTGGAATCAGATGAAATGCTGAGAATAACTGCATCTCATCAGGTTGCAGTCACTGTGTTCAGGTGTTGTTGGTTTTTTTTGGTTTTGTTTGTTTTGGGGTATTTTTTAAAAAAGGTATTCTAGATCATTCATCATTCACAGACATTTGCTTGAGGGTGCAAAGTGCAATGAATCCTCAGACTACATAGATTTACATCAGCAAGCATAACGGGATGTAAGGAGAGTGGTCAGTGAGACCTATTAGGCTGTAAGGAGGGTCAAGTATTAATATATTGACAGCTCTGTTTGCCCTGTGGCTGTAATTATTTATATTCAGTGTAGTGTGATTATCATGGAAGTGTGATATACCTGAGGTTTTGACCATTGGTATGACCTATAAAGTGAAATCAAAATATTGTCAGTAGTGCGTGCAACGTTGACCTTTGTGAAGAAGCCGTTTTGTCTCATTTGACAATGGTATATTGGAATATGTTGGATTATGGTGACAGATATGAGAAAGTGCAGAAACAAGACAGGATGTGCTAAAAGCTTCTTTTCCTTAGATTGGTACAGACATTTTAACCCTTTCCCTGTTCTGTGTTTATTTCCAATTTCAATACCTACTGACTATTCCTGGACAAAATAGTTACAACGAAATATGGAAGATGGAGCATTGTAGTCATTTTAGAAAGTAAAGGAACAGATCTATCAAATTCCATTAGCAAACAGAGCACACCCTGATCAGATGGCTCCTCTAGGAGCCATCTGATCTGGGTCTACTCTGTTTGCAAGTGCATGAAAACACGTTTATATGAGGGAAAGGGTTAACCCATCACTAGCATCAAAACCATTATTACCTATCGGAAAACTGTGGATCCAGATGAGACGCCACATGCAGCATCTCATAAGGATCTAATCTGCTTGACACTTTGAGAAATTTTGCTTTTAGAACTGTAGCAGACAAAAATTGTTTCGGACGAAAAACTATTTGCGAACAGTCTGGACACAGATCTGAGGGATTCTTGAGAACATCTCTTCAGTCTAGACACAGATCAGAGGGATTCTTGAGGACCTCTCTACTGTCGAGACACAGATCAGAGGGATTCTTGAGGACCTCTCTACTGTCGAGACACAGATCAGAGGGATTCTTGAGGACCTCTCTACTGTCGAGACACAGATCAGAGGGATTCTTGAGGACCTCTCTTCAGTCTGGACACAGATCAGAGGGATTCTTGAGGACCTCTCTTCAGTCTAGACACAGATCAGAGGGATTCTTGAGGACCTCTCTTCAGTCTGGACACAGATCAGAGGGATTCTTGAGGACCTCTCTATAACTGTCTAGACACAGATCAGAGGGATTCTTGAGGACATCTCTACTGTCGAGACACAGATCAGAGTGTCTAGACACAGATTAGAGGGATTCTTGAGGACCTCTCTGATCAGGGTCTATATTGTTGTCATTCAAAATCCACTGGCAAACTTGAGCTGTCCATACTTGAGCTGTTAAACATTTTACCATAGAGATTTCATGTGATCAGGGTCTGCTCTGCTTGCTTATGAAATAATATAGATCTGATTCTACAGTTTCTGCCAAAAGCCCAAAAAGCCCACATGTGTCCATGTACAATTGTTATAAATTCAGATGATAAATACTGATGATGCTGCTATTTCTTACATTCGTGAGGTAAAAGGTTAAATAAATGTGATGGAGTAGTAAATAGTGCAGATCCTGATTATAGTGTTTCTTGAGGAGTAGTTTGATCTGGGTCTACACCTCCGGATGAATATTTTGGGTGATTAGTACAGTTCTATCGTAGCTGTCAGACTCAGTGATGGTAATGATGTAATATTATTTACTTATGTCACTCAGAGGTGTAAATTTACTGGTATTCCTTCCAAAAAAGGATGAGATTAGAAAGAAACCAGCTGTAGAGATGATAAAGGACAGAAATCCTTTGAATGTGGGGAAATGAGTGTATTGGCTTAATCCCCCTCGTTCTGAATTGACTCTATCCGTTAACCTTTCTCTCATACAAACGCCTTTTCACGCATTTACAAACAGAGTAGACCCAGATCAGACAGCTCCTATAGGAGCCGTCTGATCAGGGTCTGCTCTGTTTGCTAATTGAATTTGATAGATCTGTTTCTTTAGTTTCTAAAATGGCTATGCTGTTACTACTTTATAGAAAAGCCTTTAAATGCCTTTGTTAACAGACTAGACTCAGATCTAGCTGCTCCTGTAAGAGCCATCCATCTGATCAGGGTCATCTGATCAGGGTCTGCACTTTTATTTTTTTCAAAATGTGTTTATTTAGCTGACAAGCACCAAATTAGATGAGCGTTGGCGCCGCACACGGCTCTTGTTTTGTAATAGCATAGGAACACTTGATATTTTGACCATGCCAGAAAATGTGGAATCAGATCTGTATAGTTGCATAAGACCCTGGATCTACTCTGTTTGCAAAGGCATAAAAAAGTGTATCTAATAAGTACACCGGTTAAAGACATAGATCTGCATATTGTATTCTTGTTCTACTCTGACACTTTTAAATTGTTACTGGTGCGGATTTTATGATTCTACAATTTACAGTTTATTGCTTGCAGATTTCGGTAAATTGGTGCTCTTTTGACCATTTCAATGTTTACCTGTCAGTCTGTATCTTACAAGTGCTTGCTAATTGCCCTATTACGACAAGCAGGTGTGTGATATTGATCAATAAGGGTCACGGAGTGCACATTGGTGTCTGATCTCTTGTGTAATTGAAAAGAAGATTGATATGCCTACACTGCTGCCCAAGGCATATTTGATAGACTAGCAAAAAAGTTCTTATCCCAGTCTTTCCGGTATTGAGGGGAGGAAGTAAGATAGCAAATCATTCTTAGATACCTATGTTTTGGTTAAAGAAAAATGTTAAATCTGGTTATGATTAAACCCTTTACTCCATGAATATTCATGTAAGAAAAAAATTAATGGCATCATGAATATCAGTTAATTAATGTTTCTAATGACTCAGGACCACGGGATTATTTGTCCATGGCAGAAGCTGCAGAATCATATCTATATTATTTCATAAGCAAACAGAGCAGACCCTGATCAGACGGCTTCTGTTTGTAAAGGCGTAGAAAGGGGTATTTATGGAGTGAAGGGTTAACACTTTACACAATGAATGTTCATTGACAGTTTCTACCAATACTGAAAACAGCCTTTGTGCCATTGTAAAACTTCAACTTATAAATATTCATGATGTCATTATTTCTTGAGTAAATATTTATGGAGTAAAGGTTAAGAATCACTTCCCTATCATCGGTCAGTCAATATGTCCGTCTGTCTGTCACACTACAAACATTTTCCTTCAAACACTTTTGTTTCTGTTTTTAATTCATCTTTAAATTAAAATTTTATCAAGCAAGTTAAGATACTTTGGTTGACTTGTATATGTAACACAGTAGAAACCGTGATTCAGGACCATTATCCCCGATTTTCCTAGGACAGATTCATTCTCAATCTCTCCTAGGACAGACACTCTAGGAAAATTAACGATTCTACTAGGATAAAGTCCAATTATTGCAGTCTGTCCTAATAGAATTGTCGAAGGATTATAATGACACCACTCTTTTTGAATTGTTCACACTTAATTATGTGTTGTTTGTCATGTATTGAATATAGACTTGTGATATTAAAGTGTCATATTGAGCACTAATTGTAAATTCTTCCAGTAGAATAATATTGCAGATTTTGTAAGTAGAATTAGTTTGTCCTAGGACAGACAGTGATTGGAATCTGTACTAGTAGAATCACTGATTGTACTAGGATAGATTGCAATTGGAGTCTGTCCTAGGTCAGATTGGGATTGCAATCTATCCTAGGAGGCCATTGTCCTACATCACAATTATTTTTTCTACTGTGACACACACACACTACATTCACTTGAATATCTGATTTGATACAATGTACAGTGCTCCCTCCCTACAACGACCCTCTCAATAACGATTCCCTCCTTACAACAATGCATGTCACTGTTTCCGAAACAACAAGGCTTCAGAAACAACTTTTTCCATCGTATTTTCTTTATGCCTCCATCAAACCCTATGTTGTGACCACTCTTTAGAATCATCACTTTGTGACGATTCTAAAGAGTGGTCACAACATAGGGTTTGATAGAGGAATAACGGTTTTAGTTCTCGAAATACACCTTATCTGGGAAGCTAATTATGTCTCCTCCATTTATGGGGAGATATATTGTTTTTGCCAGAGTTGTCTGTCTGTCCGTCCGTCCGTCTGTCTGTCTGTCCGTCACAAACTTGTGTCGCGCGTATCTCTGAAACCAGTTGGGCTAGAGTCACCAAACTTCACAGGAATGTTCACCAGCATGAGTTGTTGTGCACCTGTTTTTTTTTAATTGTCTCCCCCTGATAATTTTGGAGTTATTGCCCCTGATGACTTAAAATTAGAAAAACTTTGTGTCGCGCGTATCTCTGAAACCGCTGGTACTAGAGTCACCAAACTTCACAGGAATGTTCACCAGCATAAGTTGTTGTGAACCTATGGTTTTTTAATTGTCTCCCCCTGATATTTCTTGAGTTATTGCCCCTGATATGAATACTTAAATTTATACAAACTTTGTGTCACGCGTATCTCTGAAACCAGTAGGGCTAGAGTCACCAAACTTCACAGGAATGTCGACCAGCATGAGTTGTTGTACAACTGGGATTTTTGAATTGTCTTCCCTTGATAACTTTGGAGTTATTGCCCCTGATATGATTACTTAAGATTAGAGAAACTTTGTGTCATGCATATCTGTAAAACCACTAGGGCTAGAGTCACCAAACTTCACAGGAATGTTCACCAGCATGAGTTGTTGTGCACCTGGGTTTTTTTTAATTGTCTCCCCCTGATAATTCTTGAGTTACTGCCCCTGATATGTTAACTTAAAATTAGAGAAACTTTGTGCTGCATGTATCTCTGAAACCAGTAGGGCTAGTGTCACCAAACTTCACAGGAATGTTCACCAGTATGAGTTGTTGTGCATCTGGGATTTTTAATTGTCTCCCCCTGATAACTTTGGAGTTACTGCCCCTTATGACTTAAATAAGAGAAACTTTACTTTGTGTCACATGTATCTCTGAAACCACTAGTACTAGAGTCACCAAACTTCACAAGAATGTTGATTAGCATGTGTTTTTGTGTACCTGGGGCTTTTGAATTGTCTCCCCTGACAATGTTGGAGTTATTGCCCCTGATGACTTAAACATTAGACCCTGATAAGTTTGGAGTTACAGACATTACGTCTTGTGTATTGGAAAGAGGATGGGAGGGGGAGACATCTGTTTTTGTGACAAAAACAAACCTCTAGTTATGTTTGATTTTCCCTCCCTATAACAACTCCCTCTGAACAACACATACAATCTCCGTATCCCAAAGGGTGTCGTTGTAGAGAGGGAGCACTGTACTTACAGTTTTGCCCTGGTTGTTGGTGTGTCATTGTATCCCACATGTATGCAAGTTTAACCCTTAAAATTTACCTGATGAATATACATGTTAGAAATAAATTTAATTATATGAATATTAATTAGATGAATTTTTAAAATGGCAATTATAAGCACAGAATTGTGTGCCATGGCAGAAGCTGTAGAATCAGATCTATTTTTTATTTCATATGCAAACAGAGCAGACTCTGATCAGACAGTTTCTTCAGGGGCTGTCTGATCTGGGTCTACTCTTTTCACTAAGGTATTAACCCTTTCTATCATATAAATGCTTTTTCACGCCTTTGGAAACAGTGTAGAGCCAGATCAGATGGCTCCTGTAGTTAGTCTCCTGTTTGCTAATATTTATCTGATCCTACAGTTTCTGCTGTGGGCAAACATTTCTGTGTTTATATGTCATTTACATAATTAATCCAATTAATATTCATTTCTTTTCACATGAATATTCATGAAGTTTGGTGGAAAAATTAAAGAGAACCAAGGATTGGTATATTGTTGGTGTTTAGAGTTCTGTCAGCAGTCTTGTTGCTTGATTGGCAAAGTGGTCGGCACTATCTATGGTGTAAAATTGGTGATGGAAGGTTATGTGGGTAATGAGAATACCACTTTCTTTGTTCGGAACTCTGTCAATTTTGGTTTCACTCTGCACACTAATGGTGAAAATTGTGAATTCCTATGCTAACAGTTTGGAGCAAGATGAGATGCCCATTATACATTGGTGTCTTATTACAATCTACATGTATTGTTTTAGTTACATTGCTGAATCAAATTGGAATACAAACTGTATGACACTTGGAGTTTAATTGCTAGGAGATAGAAGAAAATTTACTTTGATAACAGTGTTTGATAACAGTGTTTGATAACTGTGTTTGCAGACTCTAATTGTTTAACTCTTGCGGTGAGGGAAAACGAGTCACTAATGTTCTGTAAACAGTGTAGACCCATCATTAGAGAGCTCTCTCATCATGGTCTGCACTGTTTGTCATGCTACACTAGTGGAGCTCTCTCATCATGGTCTGCACTGTTTGTCATGCTACACTAGTGGAGCTCTCTCATCATGGTCTGCACTGTTTGTCATGCTACACTTTTCTTTAAAAAAAATTCAAAAACCTTGAATATTCACAGTAAGCTGTATCTGTTTTGGAATACCGTAGTCTATTTGAAAATTCACCATTGAAAGAGTACAAAGAGTTAGACATGGGTGCAATGAGGGTCCACAATCTTTGAATTTCTACAGGCAGTGAAACACCAGGAAAAAGTATCTTGGCATATTTCATTAATGAGAATGATAATAGAGATAACAAGGAATGAACCTGCATGAACAAGAGTTTGGTGCTGATATAGTACATGTAACAGCTTCACTTGTGTTAATTATTGAGGTCCAAACTGACAAAATGAGTGATGGAAAGATTGAAAAAGTCTTCAACATTGGAAACTAATGTATAAACAGCAGCAGTGTTGAACTGTGAATTGTTAGATAGTTGGCTGGATTGTGGCTGTGAACATTGTGCTTATGTTGATGTGATAACAGTGCAGAACCCATGAGGACAATGCCTGCATATGTTAGGCAGAACTCGCGCTACTCCCTTTTTGCCTGTACGAGACCGTCCACGGATGATGTAATCACTGAGGGACCACATATATTTGGTAGGTGCTTATTTGCTTCTCCATTTTCCAGTTTTATTTAACTTTCCCTCATAGGCTATTTTTAGACACAACCTCTTTGAATAAATCTACCTAAAAGGAGCATTTACTAGAGAAAAGGAAAATGATTGAATTGTGTAGTATTGAAACCATTGTGATAAATAGAGCATTTGCTCCTATGGAGCAAATGCTCTATTTATCACCATGGTTTCAAGAAGTGACTATTACAGAGGCGTAGATAGGCGTATTTATGGAGGAAAGGATTAACCCTTTCTCTGTTTAATATTTATTCAAGATTCCTTCACCTCATAAATTTTCATGAACAGAATAAAATGGAACATGGAAAATAGATTTTATTCACTGTTGTGGAAACTGCATAATCAAATCTATACATTTCCTTGAGCAATGTCTGATCTGAGTCTACTCTGTTTGCAAATGCAAAAGGTGTTTATATGAAGGAAAGGGTTAATTACAACCAAATTATTCTGATTTAAATTAATGCTGAAGGATGAAAGTAATTAAATTTTGCCACCTCAGACCTGTCATAAAGAATGTGGTTTAGAGAGGTTTTTCTGTATACTTACCCTATTTACCTTATTCTATATGACAGACGAATTTGGTGTAGATGCACGTCAAACTGCTCTGTCAGCTAGGAGCCATCTGATCAGAGTTGACACTTTGTGCTGCTGTGTCGGTCTTAATAAAAAAAGTTATCCAAATGGTGCCAGATTGATTTGTTCAGCTTTACACAGTTGTTGAGCAGGGAGATCCGGTGTCTCAATGCTATTACTTTTGTATATTTGTATTTTATGTGTTATTAATATGTAGTCATTTTTCATGACCCTCTTAACTCTTTGCACGCTAGCGGTGAAAACCGTGATTACCTATACAAACAATTTTGATCCAGATGAGAGGCCACAGCATGCGACAATTGATCAGGATCCAAGCTTTTTTTACACTCTTTGACCATATGTTTGCAAAGAAATGAGAGAAATTGTATTTTAACATTTGAAACAGGCCTGTTTTCTACAAAGGAACAATCAAGAGTTAAAGCCATTTAAAAGTCCATGAAAAATGAGTTATTTGAAAATATACAGTTTCTCTTGAATTGGAGAAGTAACTGTGCCATCTTCCACACATACCTGTGTAATGATTGAATATGAATACCATATTCTCACTAATGTTTAACACTCCATTCCAATAAATGCCCCCTTACATTGGTGGAACAATTAAAACTCCTACATCATAGTAACTAACCATCATATACAAACTACTGGTTTTTCAAAGTACAGGTGGTACCTTAATACAGACTGAAAGTAATGTAGCAGACAATTCCTAGGAGCTTTATGCATTGCTTTCATTCTGCATTAAGCAACCACCTGTGTACAAAATGCTAGAAGCCCCTTTAAAAAATATAATGCCCTGGCAGTGTGATTATTAGAAATAATATGATATATATATATATATATATATATATATATATATATATATATATATATATATATATATATATATACCAAATTAGTATAGGTATATCTGTACCTGGAAAAATTGCCCAGTCATGTACATGTAGCTACTAATGTTTACTGATGCTAACAGACTCCACATGTGAAAACAGACTCCGCATGTTGTGAAACTGACTCAAAACATTTCCAATTCTTGTTTTTTCGAAACAGTTTGTAGCTTAATGCAAGACAAAAGTGATATAGAAAACTCCTGTTGGAGTTTCTATATCACTTTTGCCCAGCATCAAGCAACCACCTGCTTTTTTCTAAGTTAATAAATCATAATATGGTCACTTTAACCCTTTCCTTCATATGCTATTTTTAGGTCCAACCACTTTTAATAAATCTATCGAAAAGGAGCATTAACTAGAGAAAAGGAAACTTTTAGAATTTTGTAGTTAAAAACCATTGTGATAAATAGAGCATTTGCTCCTTTAGGTGATTTTTACAGAGGCGTAGAAAGGCGTTTTTATGGAGGAAAGAGTTAACAAGACCTTAAGTACTATGAACCAGTTATCTGACACTTTTCATAATGTATGTTCTGTATAAATGCACCTCAAATTTATGAAGGCTTTTTCTTTGTGTTCACATGTTTTCATCCTGTATTGAGTTCAGTATGTTTTCATCCTGTATTGAGTTCAGTAGTGGGGACCTTGCCAGTTAGTGTGTATGCATATGTTTTATTACATAACTGTATGTAACTTTACCTTGTAGCTAGCCTACAAACTGGTTGCATTTCCTACTGAACATATGGCTCGAATATACTGTTTCGGTTTGCAGTAAGATGGGCTTTAGGCCTTAAAGAGTTGTTTCCCTTTATCCATAATCATTCTGGAATATACTCTGTGGATATTACAAGGTGCTAAACTTTCTGCAATTACTATTAAGTGCATTAACCCTTTCCCTCATATAAACACCTTTTCATGTCTTTGCCAACAGAGCAGACCCAGATCAGACAGCTCCTGTTGGAGCCCCGTCTGATCAGAGTCTGCTCTGTTTATTAACAGAATTATATAGAGTCTGCTAAAAACTCATAGTATGTTCATGCATTACTATTGTCGATAAGGTTTGACCTGGCACTGCATGAATATTCCGCCTTTTTCCGTAAGCTGTTTTTATCCTTCCAAACACACGTGAAACACGCGTCACTATCACGATTTTTCATCGACGAAAGTCGGCGGAAATTGATGAGTGCCAGTTCAAACCTTACGGATAATACAGAAGCTTATATAAATATTTATCAGGTAGTTAAATTTATAGGTAAATTTTTATAATGACATTTGTAGATAGGATTGTTTTGGTATTGGTGTAAACTGCAGAGTCTGGCCTAATATAATTTTATAAGCAAACAGAGCAGACCCAGATCAGACGGCTCCTATAGGAGCCGTCTGATCTGGGTCTGCTCTGTTTGCAAATGCGTGAAAACACATTTCTATAAGGGAAAGGGATAGGCTAATTTGAAATCCTATTAGGTAATTACCTGCTGTCTGGTCTGGCATTTAGTTACCTGATGACTGGTCAATTCCCACACTGTTTTAAATGTCTGTTTATGGAGTTTAAAAATAAGTTCAAAGCAAGAAAAATAAACTATATAAAACTTAAACAGTCCATGTTTGAGTTTATCCAGGGGTCAAAGGTCACAGTGAATGATTACATATCTATGTGGGAAGAAATAGGCAGTAAATTGATTTGTAATTAGATTAGTCAGCCGTGGGAAAACAGCTGCCCTCTGAGTACAAATACCGGCAATGTGAGCTAAAGAAGTCTTGAAATTCCAGCGACTACAGTTGTCCTTGATCTGCTCCTGTCAGATGTCTCATCTTGGGCAATAAAACAACTTGTGATGCATTGGCAAAAACATGTTTTGGCAAGCATGGAGAGCATGATGACTTTGGATGTGACAAATGAGTAACACACTTTATGAGAGAATTGTAACAGATATCCACATCTTTGCCCATGAATTGTGGTTATTAGGGACTGTTTATTATGCAATAGTTTATTTTAACATAAAGGCTTTCATTAACATAGGGATAACCAGTTCATTCTTATGGAGGATCACAAGTCGTGCATGTATGGCCTTGTGAAACAGATTTTTTCTCATAGTAGAATGATAACATTTTAACTTTTCGCTTCATGAATATTCATTTAAGAATAACTGAATATTCATTTGACAATTTTTGTACCTCACCTAAGTATACTGAAATGAGCTTTCATGATTGCCCATGAATTGTGTAGTTCTGAAAACATTGTGATAAATAGAGCATTTGCTCCTATAGGAGCAAATCGAGGGCTTGGTGGAAAACTATTCTAACTCCTTCACTTTAGTGAAGGAGTTAGAATAGTTTTGCACCAAGCCCTCGAAATGCTCTATTTATCACAATGGTTTCATAAAGTGACTTTTACAGAGGCGTAGAAAGGCGTACTTATTTGAGGAAAGGGTTAATATGGATGTTCTTGGCAATGACCCTCTACCAATACCAAAAATATCCAGCAGAGATTATGCCATTATTAAAATTCAGCTAATAAATATTCATGATGTCATTATTTCTGACCTGAATATTCAACAGGGAAAAGGTTAATTGTTATTTCTCCTACCAGTAACTATTTGAATGCTGTATTTTGAAAGTCAATTGGTCCATCATGAATAATCATATCACCAATGTTTATTAGCTGATGAATACAGTTTGGCAGAATCTTCATAATTCCATACACAGTCAGTGCAGACCCTAATCAGGAGCCGTCTATAGGAAGCATCATTCTGATCTGGGTCTACTCTGCAAAGGTTTGAACAAATTGTGATTTATTTAGCTGTTCAGGAATTAAGACACTGAACATGATAAAAATTGACCTCCGTTTATGAAACTGTCATCAACTGTAGGTGTAAATTCA
Source organism: Azorinus chamasolen (assembly GCA_963576725.1). Lineage (NCBI taxonomy): Eukaryota > Metazoa > Mollusca > Bivalvia > Cardiida > Solecurtidae > Azorinus > Azorinus chamasolen. The sequence continues at coordinate 43,314,059 of OY755244.1, forward strand.
TGAACTCGGTTAACAAGTTCCACATGTTTGTACACACAAGTCTGTGTCTATTTTCTCCACTATTGATTCAGTTGCTGATAAGCCTCCAGCGGTAAAAGACAGTGGCGGTGATAGGCAAGTCCCATTACTGCCGGTAAAAGTAGTGTATAAATAGTAAAATGCTATTATCAATGATCAAGATCTTGTTGGGAGAAAACAGGAAACGAGCATCACTTAGTGAGGGCCGTAACAAATGTAGTATTAATTAATCATATAATCCTGTTTGCCATCATTTTGACATAAAATTAATACTTAATTACCAGTACTCTTGTGACTGGAAGATACAATGGAACCCATCTTAAGCGACCATCAAAAAGAGTTCTTAAATTGTGGGTTTGTTTGTTTTTGGTTTTTATCGGGTTTTACGACATTTTAACAGTATTTCAGTCATATCACAACATCCAGCTTAATGGAATTACACGTGGAGGAAGGTTCTTCTGTGCACAACACAAATTGCATTGTTTCGTGTACAAAAGAAGATCAAGGTAGAATCACCGACCTACCGCAAGCCAGCTTGAAGGCTTCCTCACATGAAAAATCCAAATGCTCTAGTGTGGCCGGAATTCCAACCCACAGCAGTGAGGAGCTAAGCAATTGTCAGTCGAAGACCATAACCACTAGGCCACGGTGGCCCCTGTGGGTCTGTAGGGCAGGTGGTAGCTTAATGCAAGTCAAAAGTGCTATAATGCAGAAAGCTCTTATAAGAGCTTACTGCATTACCTTTGCCCTGCATTAAGCAACCACTTGCTTTTATGCCCCCCCCCCCCCTTCCCCGATCAGATCGGGGGGCATATTGTTTTTGCCCTATCTGTTTGTTTTTGTCACCAACTTTAACATTGGTCATAACTTTTGAGCCAGTACAGATAGAGACTTGATATTTGGCATGCATATGTATCTCATAAAGCCACACATTTTGTTGGATGACATGTCAAGGTCAAGGTCATCCTTCAAGGTCAGAGGTCAAATATATAGGTCAAATAGTGTTTCACAAACACATGTTTATAAGATTTCAAAGTTGCTTAAGACGAGTTCTACTGTATTGGTGGTTTTGTAGATCCAGATCAGATGGCTGCTGTAGGAGATATCTGGTCTGGGTCTACTCGGTTTGCTTATGGAATTATATAGATGTTATCCTACAGTTTTTAGCTCGTCTGTTTCGAAGAAATCGCAAGCTATTGTCATAACTCCGGCGGCGGCGTTGTCGTCGTCCGAAATCTTAACCCTTCGCTTGCTATTCACGTCAATATGCCTACATGTAAATAGTGAAGAACCAGATGAGACAGCTCCATCAGGGTCTGCACTATTTACAAGTTGAGTGTGCAACCAGTGCACTCCACAACAGTGATTGCACAGCGAAATACGTGTACACAGTGAAGATATATGTAATTATACAACAGGGCATGGGTAGAGAAGGAGAAATGTATTTTAAAATTCAGCAAGAGAAGGGTTAACATTGACCATAACTCCAAACATGTAAGAGGTATCAACATGAAACTTAAAAGGTTAGTAGATCTCACTGAGGGCCCCTACATAAGAACCATACCTCTTGATTCAAAATTTTGGAGTTATTGCCCTTTATATTTGTTGACAAGTACTACAGACGAGCGTTCGCACCCGCTTGTGGTGCACTTGTTATATTAAACCAACAATTCCCTTTTTTACCCTTCAAAAATTAAGTTAGATATTCCTTAGAGAAAGGGTTTATAGGAAGTGTACATTGTTTGCCAGCTTCCATTTTAATCTGTTTGTGAATAGATGACGTATTAAGTGACTGAATTTTATAATGGCATTTGAACATGGGAAGTTTTGGTCATTACAGAAACTGTAGAATCAGATAAACATTTTATTCCATAAGCAAATAGTGCATATTCTGATCAAACAGCTCCTGCAGGTGCTATCTAATCTGGATCTACTTTGTTCGCAAATGCATAATTACGATTATGCTTCTTAATCCATTGTGTTCAGTCCATTGTGTTTGGTCCAAGTGCTTCTAAAGTTAAAAGAGGCTTGGACAAATAGTGTTGATTGAGACCAGAGGGCTACATTAGATGTGCACACTGTGCTTTACAGTTTATTGGCAATAGAATATGAAACCCAGATGTGCCTTTACAGTTTATTGGCAATAGAATATGAAACTTAGTCCACACTGTGCTTTACAGTTTATTGGCGATAGAATATGAAATTTAGCCCGCACTTTGCTTTACAGTTTATTGGCGATAGAATATGAAACTTAGTCCACACTGTGCTTTACAGTTTATTGGCAATAGAATATGAAACTTAGTCCACACTGTGCTTTACAGTTTATTGGCGATAGAATATGAAACTTAGTCCACACTGTGCTTTACAGTTTATTGGCGATAGAATATGAAACTTAGTCCACACTGTGCTTTACAATTTATTGGCGATAGAATATGAAACTTAGTCCACACTGTGCTTTACAGTTTATTGGCGATAGAATATGAAACTTAGTCCACACTGTGCTTTACAATTTATTGGCGATAGAATATGAAACTTAGTCCACACTGTGCTTTACAGTTTATTGGCGATAGAATATGAAACTTAGTCCACACTGTGCTTTACAGTTTATTGGCGATAGAATATGAAACTTAGTCCACACTGTGCTTTACAGTTTATTGGCGATAGAATATGAAACTTAGTCCACACTGTGCTTTACAGTTTATTGGCGATAGAATATGAAACTTAGTCCACACTGTGCTTTACAATTTATTGGCGATAGAATATGAAACTTAGTCCACACTGTGCTTTACAGTTTATTGGCGATAGAATATGAAACTTAGTCCACACTGTGCTTTACAGTTTATTGGCGATAGAATATGAAACTTAGTCCACACTGTGCTTTACAATTTATTGGCGATAGAATATGAAACTTAGTCCACACTGTGCTTTACAATTTATTGGCGATAGAATATGAAACTTAGTCCACACTGTGCTTTACAATTTATTGGCGATAGAATATGAAACTTAGACATGTTCTTAACCCTTTCACTAATGAACGTTTTTGTGTGAAATTCATGTTCAAATGTTCAATATTTATAATGTAAAGTTTTCAAGGATATATATTTCCAAAAGCAAACGAGTATACCTAGGTCATAATTATGGCTCTTACAGGAGCTGTCTGATCTGGGTATACTCTATTTGCAAATGTGTGAAAAAGTGTTTATATGAAAGAAAGGGTTAATACATATTTAGTCAAATGCAGTCAGAAAATGATGTTTTATTTTGAATTCATAGGCTATTTTTAGACCCAACCTCTTTGAATAAATATGCTGAAAAGGTGCAATAAATAATGGAAAAGGGAAAATTTTAGAATTGTGTAGTTTTGAAACCATTGTGATAGATAGAGCATTTTGCTCTAATGGCCCTATTTGTAACAATGGTTTCCACAAATGCCATATACAGAGGCGTCAAAAGGCGTCAGTATGAGGGAATGGGTTAAATGAAATGAACTGCTTCTGATAACAAACTTTATAGTACATGAAATTAACCTTTAGATTCTATTTTAGATAAGCATGCAGTCATTTGCAAAAAGTGTACATCCAGATCAGAGGACTTCTAGAGGAGTCCTCTGATCAGGGTCTGCACTATTTGTCATTCAAAAACCTCAAGTCCTTCATACCGAGTGGACTATATAGTTAATTACTAATGGGCTGTTCCACTCTGTAAATTCAGCATTGAAAGTTTAAGAGTCTTTCATATACCGTAAATACTTTTTCACGCCTTTGCAAACAGATTAGGCCCAGATCAGAGGGCTCCTGTAGGAGTGGTCTCTGATCAGGATCTGCAGTTTACTTGTGAAATTACAATATGTCAGCAGGCTGTACAGTTTCCATCAATACAAAACAATCCTGTGTGCCAAATTCAGATAATGAATATTCATGATATCATTATTAGGGCCCCACACCTTGGAAATTTTTCAGGGATATTTTTGGCTTAGACAAAAACTATAAAAGCATACCATCAATAAAATCCTAAACCATAGTGTCAGTTATTTTCAATCATTCTTATGATGTCAATTTGAACTTATGTTGAAGAATGCCCCTGTGATACAAAATAAACCTTTTTAGCTCACCAGAGAACTTTTGTGCTCAGGGTGAGCTTTTGTGATCGCTTGATGTCCGTCGTCCGTCGTCGTCCGTCGTCGGGCGTCAACAATTTGAACTTTTAAAAATCTTCTCCTCTGAATCTACAGGGTTCTCAGCTTTCATCTTTGGTACATAGCATCATCTTTACGTCCTCTACAAAAGTTATATAAATTTTGCCCCTGGGGTCGAAATTGGCCCCGCCCCAGGGGTGCCTTGTTTTCTATTGAAATATATAGTAAAACTTTGAAAATCTTCTCCTCTGAATCTACAGGGTTCTCAGCTTTCATATTTGGCACATAGCATCATGTTCAGGTCCTCTACAAAAGTTATATAAATTATGGCCCTGGGGTCAAAATTGGCCCCGCCCCAGGGGTGGTCAGTTTTCAATAGAAACAAATAGTGAAATCTTTGAAAATCTTCTTCTCAGAAACTGGAAGGCTCTCAGCTTTTATATTTGGCACATAACATCATGTTCAGGTCCTCTACAAAAGTTATATAAATTATGGCCCCGGGGTCAAAATTGGCCCCGCCCCAGGGGTGGGCAGTTTTCAATAGAAACAAATAGTGAAATCTTTGAAAATCTTCTCCTCTGAAACTGGAAGGCTCTCAGCTTTCATATTTGGCACAGAGCATCATGTTCAGGTCCTCTACAAAAGTTATATAAATTATGGCCCAGGGGTCAAAATTGGCCCGCCCCAGGGGTGGGCAGTTTTCAATAGAAACATATAGTGACAACTTTGAAAATCTTCTCCTCTGAATCTACAGGGTTCTCAGCTTTCATATTTGGCACATAGGATCATGTTCAGGTCCTCTACAAAAGTTATATAAATTATGGCCCTGGGGTCAAAATTGGCCCCGCCCCAGGGGTAGCAACTTTCGAATAGAAACATATAATGACAACTTTGAAAATCTTTTCTTCTGAATCTACAGGGTTCTCAGCTTTCATATTTGGCGCATAGCATCATGTTCAGGTCCTCTACAAATTTATATAAATTATGCCCCTGGGGTCAAAATTGGCCCCGCCCCAGGGGTGGTCAGTTTTCAATAGAAACATATAGTGAAACTTTGAAAATCTTCTCCTCTGAAACTGGAAGGTTCTCAGCTTTCATATTTGGCACATAGCATCATGTTCAGGTCCTCTACAAAAGTTATATACATTATGTCCCTGGGGTCAAAATTGACCCCGCCCCAGGGGTGGGCAGTTTTTAGCTCACCAGAGCACAAAGTGCTCAGGGTGAGCTTTTGTGATCGCCTGATGTCCGTCGTCCGTCGGCGTGCGTCGTGCGTCGTCCGTCGTTCGTCGTCAACAATTTGAACCTTTAAAGTTCTTCTCCTCTGAATCTACAGGGGTCTCAGCTTCCATCTTTGGCACATAGCATCATCTGTAGGTCCTTTACAAAAGTTATATAAATTATACCCCTGGGGTCAAAATTGGCCCTGCCCCAGGGGTTTTCAGTTTTCAATAGAAACATATAGTGAGAACTTTGAACACCATCTCCTCTAAAACTAGAAGATCTGCATCTTTCATTTTTGGCACATAGCTTCAACTTCAGGACTTCTACAAAAGTTATATAAATTATGCTCCTGTGGTCAAAATTGGCTACACACCCGGGTGGCAAGTTTTCTAGCAAACTTGAAGCTGACTGCACTTTTAAGCATCTTATCTTTACTGGCTCATAAACAGGTCATCAGGTCAAGCATCAGAGAGGGAGAGAGTGGCTATTTTTAGTGCACCTGTACTGCTGGTAGTAGCTAGTAGACAGAGATCTTGACCCTTTGCCTGTTCTGTGTTTATTATTAAATTGAATGCCTATTGCATATTCATGAACAAAATAGTTAAAGTGAAGTATGGAAGGTGAAACATTGTAGCATTTATTTTCCAAATTTCACAACCTACTGAATATTCATAGACAAAATAGTTATAATGGATTATTGTAGGTAGAACATTGTAGCCATTTTAGAAATTAAAGGAACAGATCTGTCAAATTCCATTAACAAACAGAGCAGACCCTGATCAGATGGCTCCTATAGGAGGCATCTGATCTGGTCTACTGATTTTCAAATGTGTGAAAACACGTTTATATGAGGGAAGGGTTAATTAATAATAGTGATTGGCATTATGAGGTTATAACCTGCCCTACAGTTCAGAAGAAGGGTAAATCATGTAAAGGCTCCAGAATGCCAAATTAAAGATTTTAAATAAATTGTGAAATAATTTTTAACATGAAATTGTATAAATTGAAAATATTAAGTTCAACTTATGAATATGAAATTATTATGTAATAATTTATAATAATATTCAAATGCAAAAAATCTGTTATGAATGCTAGGGTACACATACCTTTTCAGAGGAACAGTTGATTATTTGAGAGGTCAGTTGATTTTCTTTAGTCAGAATTTTGTATGGCCTTGCATAATTAAAACTACCCGTTTAATACATATCAATCTTACAATTAACTCTCTTGTACAAACCACATATGAAGTTACATATAATATGTGTCAGATCAGAATCCAAATTGTGTGCTAATTTCAGTCAAATTATGCTCAGCAGTGATAGGGTTTCTGTCATCTGTAATTTGTTTGTCTGAAAAATTAACACTTTCAATGGCCCTCTTGTCTATAGAAACGTATAGTGAAAACTTTGAAAATCTTCTTTTCTGAATCTACAGAGTTCTCAGCTTTCATATTTGGCTCATAGCACCATTTTCCGATCCTCTACAAAAGTTATATAAATTATGCCCCTGTTGTCAAAATAGGCCCCATCCCAGGGTTGGTCAGTTTTCAATAGAAACAATTTTATAGTGCAAACTTTGAAAATCTTCTCCTTTGAAACTGGAATGTTCTCCGATTTCATATTTGGCACATAGCTTCATATTTACAAAAGTTATATACATCTACAAAAGTTATATATTGTGTCCCTAGGGTCAAAATTGGCACCGCCCCAGGGACGGTCAGTTTTCAATAGAAACATATCTGATTGTCTGGTGAGCGATGTCAGGGCCATTCTGGCCCTCTTGTCAATAGAAACATATAGTGAAAACTTTGAAAATCTTCTCCTCTAAATCTACAGGGTTCTTAGCTTTCATATTTGGAACATAGGATTATATTCAGGTCCTCTACAAAAGTTATATAAATTATGCCTTAAGGGTCAAAATTGTCCCCGCCCCAGGGGTAGCCATGTCTCAATAGAAACATATAGTGACAACTTTGAAAATATTTTCCTCAGAAACTGGAAGGTCCTCAGCTTTCATATTTAACACATAACATCATGTTCAGGTCCTCTACAAGAGTTATATAAATTATGCCCCCGGGGTCAAAATTGGCCCGCCCCAGGGGTAGCCAGTTCGTAATAGAAATATATAGTGTCAAATTTGAAAATATTTTCCTCAGAAACTGGAAGTTTCTCAGCTTTCATATTTGGCACATAGCACCATGTTCAGGTCCTCTACAAAAGTTGTATAAATTATGCCCCTTGGATCAAAATTGGCCCGCCCCAGGGTAGGCTAGTTTTCTCTAGAAACACATAGTGAAAACTTTGAACATCTTCTCCTCTGATTGCCTGGTGAGCGATGTCAGGGCCATTCTGGCCCTCTTGTTTGTTGATATTACTCTCCTGAGACTCATGCATATTCCATTAATTTTATTATCGTCCGTAATCTTAGGATAAATTTACGAAGGTATTCATTATCAGTCAATAACATACTTTAATAATATAGTCCACTCTCATTATGGCGAACTCGCTTGACACGAATTTCTTGTTACGAAGTTATTGTAAGTCCCAACTTTTCTTCCTATGTATTCTATATACTTTTATTTAAGTTTGTAAGACGAGTTCGAACTGACCACGTTTTCGTTAAATCGAAATTGTTTTTCGTCCCCAAAGTGTCTGTTTGCATGTAATTATCGGTGTTTGTATCGAAGTCACATCTCTCAGTCTGATTGATTTTGAAGTGTGAATTGGACCATTTGATCCGACCCCTGCAATGTACGCCAGGTGATCGCAACACAGGTAATTACACTGTTTGGTTGGCCAAAAATCACTGATGTCAGATAATTATTCAAACCGTGGAACAATGCTATATTGAGTGAACATTATTTAGTAAAAAGACTCATTACCTTTCATTCGTCCTAAGTGTCAATCATGACTACTGTAGTACGAAAGGTAACTCTCAAGCGTCCCCGCTTCCGTACAATTTCGTAGAGATTGGATAAAAAGGAAGGCCTGTTCCTCATTTTTAGCTCACCAGAGCACAAAGTGCTCAGGGTGAGCTTTTGTGATCGCCTGATGTCCGTCATCTGTCGGCGTTTGTCGTGCGTCGTGCGGTGTGCGTCGTGCGTCGTGTGGTGTGCGTCGTCAACAATTTGAACTTTAAAAGTCTTCTCCTCTGAATCTACAGGGTTCTCAGCTTTCATCTTTGGCACATAGCATCACCTATAGGTCCTCTACAAAAGTTATATAAATTATGTCCCTGGAGTCAAAATTGGCTCTGCCACGGTCCCAGGGGTGGCCAGTTTTTTCTAGCTGACTGTTGTTTTCTGTACAAGTAGCAGAATGCTGGGCTCACTTAGGTAAGGCATGGGGAAAACTTCAAAAATCTTTTTGTCAAAAACTACATGTCACAGAGCTTAGATATTTGGTGTATAGATTTACTTAGTATTCCTTATTGACATTGGTAAATATCATAGTTCTGAGGTTAAAATTGGCCCTGCCCTGTTGGTTATACTTTAAAATATTATTTTACACTATAAAGGTTCCTCTGAACTAGAGGGATTGAGGTCACTCCATCTGTGTTGCATAATCACTGAATAGGTCAAGTTCCTGGTCAAAACTCTGCTTCAGAATTAGTCTCTGTTTGCTCACACTGTTTTTAACCTATTCCCTCATAGGATATTTTCAGAATCTGCCTCTTGAAAAATTTCAGAATTGTGTAGATTTGAAACCATTGTGATAAATAGAGCATTTACTCCTATGGAGAAAATGCTCTATTTATCACAATGGTTTCATAAAGTGACTATTTTACCTCTTTGAATAAATCTACTGATAAGGAGCATTAATTAGAGAAAAGGAAAATTTCAGAATTGTGTAGATTTGAAACCATGGTGATAAATAGAGCATGTACGCCTATGGAGCAAATGCTCTATTTATCACAAAGGCTTTTTTTCAGATCCTACCTCTTTGAATAAATCTACTGATAAGGAGCATTAATTATAGAAAAGGAAAATTTCAGAATTGTGTAGATTTGACACCATTGTGACAAATAGAACATTAATTTACTCCTATGGAGCTTTTGCTCTATTTATCACAATGGTTGGCAAATGCTCTATTTCTCACAAAGGCTTTTTTCAGATCCTACCTCTTTGAATAGATCTACTGATAAGGAAAATTTCAGAATTGTATAGATTTCAAACCATTGTGATAAATAGAGCATTTGCTCTATAGGAGTAAATTAACTCATATACAAACCACATATAAAGTTACATACCGGTCTGTGTCAGATCAGAATCCAAACTGTGTGCTAATTTTGGTCAAGTCATGCTAAGCAGTGATAGGGTTGTCATCTGTTAGAAATGTTGTCTGCTTATTCAAAGAGGTAAATCTGGGTCTACTCTATTTGCAAATGCGTGAAAACATGTTTATAAGAGGAAAAGGGTTAATTAGAGAAAATGAAAATTTCAGAATTGTTTAGATTTGAAACCATTGTGATAAATAGTGCATTTACTCCTATGGAGCAAATGCTCTATTTATCACAAAGGCAAATGCTCTATTTATCACAATGGTTTCATAAAGTGACTGTTATACCTCTTTGAATAAATCTACTGATAAGGAGAGCATTAATTAGAGAAAAGGAAAATTTCAGAATTGTGTAGATTTGAAACCATTGTGATAAATAGAGCATTAGCTCCTATGGAGCAAATGCTCTATTTATCACAAAGGCTTTTTTCAGATCCTACCGCTTTGAATAAATCTACTGATAAGGAGCATTAATTATAGAAAAGGAAAATTTCAGAATTGTGTAGATTTGTAACTTTTGTGATAAATAGAACATTTACTCCTATGGAGCTTTTGCTCTATTTATCACAATGGTTAGCAAATGCTCTATTTATCACAAAGGCTTTTTTCAGATCCTACCTCTTTGAATAAATCTACTGATAAGGAGCATTAATTAGAGAAGATCAAAATTTCAGAATTGTGTAGATTTCAAACCATTGTGATAAATAGAGCATTTGCTCCATAGGAGTAAATTAACTCATATACAAACCACATATAAAGTTACATACCGGTATGTGTCAGATCTGAGTTCAAACTGTGTGCTAATTTTGGTTAAGTCCTGCTAAGCTGTGATAGGGTTGTCATATGTTAGAAATGTTGTCTGCTTATTCAAAGAGGTAAATCTGGGTCTACTCTGTTTGCAAATGCGTGAAAACATGTTTATATGAGGAAAAGGGTTAAATAGAGAAAAGGAAAATTTCAGAATTGTGTAGATTTGAAACCATTGTGATAAATAGTACATTTACTCTTATGGAGCAAATGCTCTATTTATCACTAAGGCAAATGCTCTATTTATCACAATGGTTATTATCACCAGTTATTGTTAACAAGTTTTAATTTTCCATTTCCATAACAATTCCGTTTGTATAAATTGTTGAAATCGCGATTTTTATACAATTTCTGCTTTGAAACAATCATCAGTACTCTAATTCTGAAGGGGTTCGAAACGTTCAGGTGTGAACTGGTTTTGTTACGAAACGTGCTCTACAAGAGTTGTCGTTCGTTTCTAGATACGCAATATATCAAGGAGTTGTTAGGTTATGCGTAGTAATATGTAATGGAAAATGAAACTTTTCCACATATTTTTTGTGCGTTATATGCTTTCCAAGTTAAAGTTCGGTAAACGTTCGGTATTGGACTTAGAAAATATTTATAATAAAGCAAATCATCCCAGAAAGCTTGCCATTATAATTATACAGAGAAAGGTCAAATAACACCCCACAAAACAGGTGTCCAGTTTTGTTTAGAAACATACATGTAGTTGAAACTTTAAAAATCTTTCCCTCTGGTGAGCGATTTCAGGGCCATCATGGCCCTCTTGTATTACCAATACATGCAGTTTAACCACTGAATTTGTCACTTTAGTAATATCGAAACAGTTCACGGCAAAACATGCAAAATGGCGTATACGTTTTGATAAGTCTGGTTTCCCGAATAAGGCTATTCTCATATTGGAATTACGCGAATCGGTAACCAGCTTGTTCACATGTGATTGCGTATTTCCGGTGCCCGTTGAAAGCGATTTTCTCCATAGAAATGGTGTAAACAAACGATGCGCCTTAAAATTTCGTCAAACCAATGGCGATTAATTTAATGATAAAGACAAAAGGGATCTGAAAATTGGACAGGGCCTTGTAAATTAGGGCATGGTGTCATTAATGGAGGGTAGGACAGACAGAAGTTCTCGCAGTAGATCCAATGAGTCTACATGCACATGTACATGTATTTTTATATACACAGAGTGCGATTCCTTTACACAATGTGAATATTAAATTATACAAGCACAAGTATGATTGTAATATGACAGCTTGTTTAAGCTGAACGTAATGAAAGAAACTAGATTTTTAAAAAAATGGCATGTGTTTTTTTAAGTCGAACTCTCGATGGGTCGAAGTTTTTAATGGGTCCCTACGAACTCGACATAACGAGAGTCGACTGTATACATTCATCCCGACAAATGCGTTATAAGAATACAATCCTCGTGGAACATGATTATTTTGGGTTTTTCTTATGCTACTTTTGTAATACCAACAACTGAAGATTAATCGATCGAGTCTCTGGTCAAATTGGGATTGTAACGCTCAAAATGTTTTGTTGGCCAGTTATTATTACAAAGTTAAAATCCGAATAAAACTTAACATCGGCAATTAACGTCAGGGGCTTTGATATCAAATACATAAAAGTTTTGTCCTCTGCAGTATGTATCCAATGGGTTTAGTTGTGATATACCTTAACACTTTTCAAGTAGAGATTATCACATAACTTTTTCAGGAGACAGGATTTTTCAAGGAAATGCACCAATTATTACAATTTCCAAGTATCTACTTTTCTGAATTGCTGTAATTCAACTACTGGACCCATAATCTTAAATGTCACATTCCTATTCATTGAGAAATATTGCCAGATGCTGCATAGAAACAACAAGTTGACTGCCTCAATACACTTTGAACGGCCCTCACCAATATTGTGTGTATGTCTCAGTCAGTATGTGTGTGTTGTGACTGAGCTATACCGGCTGTGCAGCATGGGATTTTAAAACTTGATTCAGAAAATGGATGTTATACTCAAACCAAAATATGATTCGAAAAAGAGGAATAGATTTACAGGTTTGTTTGAACTTGATTGACTGTTCTATTTTGATGTTCTTTTGTCACATATTTCATGTTTATTGGCTCGATCTGTGTGTGCACTAATGGCCATATGATCAATATTATGATATAGTTTCACAGCCCAGAGGGTTTGTAGATATGGGTTATTACAGTGACATACAAAAATCAATCCTTTGTATGTCTGTTTTTATAAATTTTACATTTAACCTTCATGATTTTTTTTAACATAGGCCTGTATTTGATAGAGGATCCTTTGTGTTGATGAGTGAGGATCACTTAAGTGCAGGCTATTAGTTCTGTGTTTATCCTATGTAGTCAGACACCCAATCTATCTGCTGATGAGTAAAGCTGAACAAGTCATACATTTCCTTCATATAACATCTTTTCACACCTTTGCAAATAAAGTAGACCCAGATCAGCCGGATCCATTACCTGGAGCCATGTGATTAGGGTCTTAGAATGTTTGCTTATGGTATAATACAGATCTTACTAATACTATACAGTTTGTGCATGAGCCAAAATGCCATGTTTTCATAATATGCTGTTACAAAACAGTTAGTTATTAATATTAATTATGTCATTATTTCTTACATTTATATTCACGAGGGAAAGGGTTAAATGGAGTAGCAAATAGCTTTGTTCAGGGCACGTTGATCTAAGTCTGCGGAAGTTTGTCTGATGGTTAATTACAGTTGATGTATTTGCAACAGTTTGCTAGGGCATATTCAACAGAGGCTGCAGGGAGATTGAGCCTTAAGTTTAAAATGTCACAATGGAAGATACCATATACGATAGTTACTCTCAATCTAACAACTAGAAAGCCTGGTCAAAAATTCATATATATTAAACTCCCAAGTCTGACATGCATGTTTCATCAGAGAATTGATCATCTGCATGTGAAAATGCGTTGCTTGGACCTATTTTATTACCCTTTCCATTTTGCTTTTCATGTAAGAAATAACTTCTTTAATATTTATGAGCTGGAAGAAAATGTAGAGTCAGATCTATAATATAAGCGTACAGAGCAGAGCCAGATCAGGAACACGTAGGAACCATCTGATCTGGTTCTCCTATGTGTGCAAGGGTGTGAAAAGGTGTTTATATAAGGGAAAGGGTTAAGCAGTGTGTTTGCTGATGAAAAGAAATCTATATGTGAAAACATGTGAAAAGAAATCTATATGCTATATATCTATATGCTCAAACATATGTGAAGCCTGTTACAGCAGAGAAGATACACTGTTTAAGTTCTCATAGTTTCAGGATATTTCTTTATTGGGGAGAAACTCATAGTTTCAGCATATGATTACTCATAGAGCCAAGCCTTTTGTCATACCAAATTGGTGCTCTGTAGACAGGCACAGCTATAAAGTCATTAATCAATATTGAGGTAATGTTCTATCTAGGAGACCTCACACCTTTAACACGCTAAGCTCTGTGTCAGTATGCCCTGTACTTGTGATCACAGGGGTCTATACCGCTTCATGACAGTCTATGATATATACTATAAAATATACATATATCTATATACATTATTACATATAGACCCCCATGAAGCGGTCCAGACCCCTGTGCTTGTGATTTAGCAGCAAACTGTCTCTCACTTTTCAGAGTGTGGCACAGTTGGATCCTGATGAGAGGCTGAGTTACTCGTCTCATCTGGATCCAAACCAATAGCTAAAGCAGGTAATTACAGATTCCCCAGGTGAGAGGGTCCTAGATCAACCCTGTCATCAGGGTCAGCACTATCAGTCATTTTATACTTTCCTTTTAAAAATTATTCCTGAATATTCATGGTAAGTTTGAATTTTAATTTGGAATAGTCCATTTGACAATTCAGCATTGAAAGGGTTCAGTGCTACATAAACTCTAGCAGTTTGTCTATACAGTATAGAGTGTCAAAGGTTTGGATCCAGATAAGGTATGGAGATGCATGAAATGATAGTGCTTAGATCTGAAACTGTTACCTGTTAAAGCACACCATTACATTCTTGTAGGAATTGTCTAATGTGGGTCTGCTCTGTTTGCTTATGAAATTCTGCAGTTTCTTTTGTGATAAAACATTCCCGTGTTCATGAATATTCATGTAAGAAATACTGACAGTATGAATGTTAAGTAGCTGAATTTTTGTAATGTTATTATTATCCCTTTACTCCATGAATATTCATGTAAGACATAATGACATTATGAATATTAATTATATATTTTTAGCTCACCAGAGCACAAAGTGCTCAGGGTGAGCTTTTGTGATTGCCTGATGTCCGTCGGCATGCGTCGTCCGTCGTCAGTCGTCCGTCGTCAGTCGTCAACAATTTGAACCTTTAAAAATCTTCTCTGAATCTACAGGGTTCTCAGCTTTCATGTTTGGCACATAGTATCATCTTTAGGTCCTCTACATAAATTATGCCCCTGGGGTCAAAATTGGCCCCGCCCCAGGGGTGCCTTGTTTTCAATAGAAACATATAGTAAAACTTTGAAAATCTTCTCCTGAAGCCAAAAGGTTCTCAGCTTTCATATTTGGCACATAGCATCATGTTCAGGTCCTCTACAAAAGTTATATAAATTATGGCCTAGGGGTCAAAATTGGCCCCGCCCCAGGGGTGGGCAGTTTTCAATGGAAACAAATAGTGAAATCTTTGAAAATCTTCTTCTCTGAAACTGGAAGTCTCTCAGCTTTCATATTTGGCACAGAGCATATTATGTTCAGGTCCTCTACAAAAGTTATATAAATTATGCCCCTGGGGTCAAAATTGGCCCCATCCCAGGGGTAGCCAGTTTTCAATAGAAACATATAGTGAAAACTTTGAAGATCTTCTCTGATGATTGTCTGGTGAGCGCTTCAGGGCCATTCTGGCCCTCTTGTTTAAAATGGCATTTTAACAGATGAAAAGTTTGCCAAATTAGGAACTATAGAATCAGATCTATATTATTCCAAAAGCAAACAGAGCAGACCCTGATCAGACGGCTCCTATATGAGCTGTCTGATCTGGGTCTACTCTGTTTGCAAAGGCATAGAAAGGCATGCATGTATTTATGGAGGAAAGAGTTAACAATGGATATTTTGACTGTGTAACAAGCTGTTCAATCAGATCACTATTATTTCAAAACCAAACAGAACAGACCTTGATCTGGATCTACTCTGTTAGTAAAGACATTAAAAGTGGTATACATGTATGAAGTACATAGTTAAGTTGCTAACATTCCTTTATACAACCACTATAACCATTACATCAGTTTACATGGTGACGACAAAGCTGCCAAGAAAACAGGAAATCTGTCATTATATTGGATTTTAGAAAATATTAGCATATAGCGTGTGAGGCTCTTAGATCCTACAAGTTTAGCATATAGCGTGTGAGACTCTTAGATCCTACATGTTTCATATTGATGAAGTAAAAGATGTAGTGTTTCAAGTTCTTCAATTCATGCACTGATTTGTTTGTCTACAATTTATGTCGGACAAAAAAGGAGCTGTTTGATCAGGGTCTACACTATTTTCTACCATGTCAGACTAATTTGATGTAATAGAAATTAACTCAAAGTTTACTATTCAGCTTTACAAATACCAGTAGATGGAGAGGGGAGATTGGCTCCCTGAGTATGTTTACCATAATGACAGGTACACTTTAGTTACCTGAACAGACAAACTTAGGCATATAATGTAGACTGAGGTCAAATGGCGAGTTCAGGAGCCAAATGATCAGGATCTATACTATTTGCTACCATATCAACATCTATTCTCAATAGTTATGTAGTTCGCCATTTCTAGCCAATCAATGGTTATGCGAGAAATTATCAATAATGTTTGTTAACCCTTTCCCTGTTGAATATTCATGTACGAAATAATGACATGAATATTATTAAGTGAATTTGTATAATGGCATATGTATAATGGATTGTTTGGTATTGGTGGAAACTGTAGTCGGATCTTAGACTATTAATTCATAAGCAAACAGAGCAGACCCTGGTCAGATGGCTCCTTTTGTCAGGAGCTGTCTGATCAGGGTCTACTCAGTTTGCAAATGCTTAAAAAGGTGTTTACATGAGGGAAGGGTTAGCCCATTCCTCCATAGGCTATTTTTAGACCCAACCTCTTTGAATAAATCTACAGAAAAGTAGCATTAACTTAAGAAAAAGAATATTTTTAGAATTTTGTAGTTTGAAATCATTGTGATAAATAGAGCATTTGCTCCTATAGGAGCAAATGCTCTATTTATCGCAATGGTTTCAAGAAGTGACTATTACAGAGGCGTAGAAATGCGTCAATATGCGGGAATGGGTTAAAAGGTCTAGGTAAAGTACCTTTGGATGACGTGTGATGATTCCATGATCATGATAGAAATCTATCACTCACCACTGAGCAGCTGAGATCTAACCACAAGTGTATGTATGGTTCATTGCTTAGTCCTTCCCCAACACTCATCTATGCTACACGTGTGGAGAAAAAAACCACACGATCAAGCAAAGTCAAAATATGTTGAAATATTGTCCAACTATTAAAAACAGACATCTGAAAACTGGCATCTGCAATTAAAAAACAATTATACTGACATACTTTATGATTTATCTTTTTCCCTGTTGAATATTCATGTAAGAAATTATGACATCATGAATATTTACTAGCTGTATTGATAAAAACTGTAGTCAGAGCTTTTATAATTCCATATGCAAACAGAGCAGACTCTGATCAGATGGCTCCTTCAGTTGTCTGATCTGGGTCTTGTCTGTTTGCCTAGGCTTGAAAAAGTGTTACTGTTATGATATATGATGGGTAAGACTAGCATAGTACTGCATAGTACCGTACACCTGTGGTTCCAACAAGCCCATAGAGGAAAGAATAGAGATTACAAGTGGTTTGAGTACTTCGGGATTAATGAACTCTCAATGATGTGAATGAATTCAATGCATGTCTGAAGTGCTAGTATCAAATAGTGTTGCCCTTTGAAACTCTGTGAAATAATTTCTGATATTTAGTACAACAGTTTAGATCCAGATTCATGGTCACAAATGAGTTGGATCCAGTCACTTGATATGTGGGTATTTCACAGCACATTTGGATGCAAACTTTTACACACTTCAGCCATGTCTTCAGGATGAGAATTAGAGGAAAGCCTATGGAGAATGGATGCAGTGGACACGGGTTTCTCAAACAATTGCTTAATAACGTGCTAAAGGTCAAGCACTAGTCAGGATACTTGCTACTTCAGAAAGAAATCAAAGCTTGTTCCCACACCTTCTAACTAGGGCCTAAAGGAAATAAATTAGCCGTTTTCTCAACTTTTTCTCTATTATATAGGTTAAACCTTTCAACATGTAGTAACTCAATTCATTGGCAAAAACATGGTCTGCTTCAATTCTTAAGAGTATATTTACAGTAAAATTTGTCTGCTGTGACCTTCAAAGTCAGGTCTAATTCTATTCATAGGCTATTTTTAGACCCAGCCTGTTTGAATAAATCTGCTGAAAAGGAGCATTTACAAGAAAAAAAGTAAAATAGTTTTGAAACCAATCATGAATAATTATGAGAGAATTAGTTTAAAAAGTGACATTTACAGGGGCTTCAAAAGGTGTCAATAAATGCAGGATGAAAGTTCCATTAGGAGCTTTCTGCCGTTGTTTCATCCTGCATTAAGCTACCATCAGTATGAAGCTACCTGAATTAAGCTACCACCTATATTCAGCAACCACCTGCTCTTATCAACTTCCATGTTTATTCATTGTATGGTCACAATAGACAAGTTTTGCTGTACTTCAATTTCAAATTTCAAGACTTATTCAGTGTTAGACAGTTTTGTTCGTGGTTCCTGATGACACCCTGGGTTAATTTCATCACATCTGGATCCAAACGGATTTCAAAAGCTATCGTTAATTTATCTTCAATGTTGATAGAGTTTAACCCATTACCTCTTTTTAGATACAACCTCTTTGAATAAATCTACCGAAAAGGAGCATTAATGGTGGAATGGTGCATCGTTGGTTAACAACACTATCCATATGCTATTGAAGGGTATAAATTATGAGAGGATTTTAACCCTTTACCTCATAATTATAACCCATTCCTCCATAGGCTATTTTAGACCCAACCCCTTTGAATGAATCTACCCAAAAGGAGCATTTTCTAGAGAAAAGTAAAATTTTAGAATTTTGTAGTTTGAAACCATTGTGATAAATAGAGCATTTGCTCCTATAGGAGCAAATGCTCTATTTATCACAATGGTTTCACATCGTCAATATGAGGGAATGGGCTAAAGGTCAGTCACCAGGAAAGGTGTCACTTTAGGCTAATTGGTGAGGAAACTAAAGTCCTCTCCAGAAGTGGCTGATGCACTGTCATGTGACTTTCCGAAGTGCTGTCATTCAACCCTTTCCTCCTGTTGTACATGTGTGTGTTTGATCTCTTTTGATATGTATCTGCAGTATTTGCCTGGGGAAAACAACCCGGACACATGCTTTCATAAGTAAAGTAATCTCTTTGGTGGTTTTCTTCCTCTAAGTTAATAATTATATAACACACATGCTAATTAACCCTTTCCCTGTTGAATATTTATGTTAGAAATAATGACATCATGAATATGAATTATTAGGTAAATATTTATTAATGGCATATGTATACAGGATCTTTTGGTACAAGTCAGATCTATTATAATTTTTTAACCCTTTCATCCATAAATATGCCTTTCTCACGCCTCTGTAAAAGTCATTTCGTGAAACCATTTGTGATAAATGGAGCATTTTGCTCCAGCTCTATATATCACAATGGTTTCAAAACTAAACGATTCTAACGTTTTCCTTTTCTCTAGTAAATGCTCCTATTCGGTAGATTTATTCAAAGAGGTTGGGTCTTAACCCTTTACCTATACAAACTTGTTTTCACGCATTTGCAAACAGAGTAGACCCAGATCAGACGGCTCCTAGAGGAGCCGTCTGATCTGGGTCTGCTCTGTTTGCTATGGGAATTTGAAAGATCTATTTCTTTCCTTTCAAAAATGGCTACAATGTTCCACCTTCCATATTTCATCATAACTATTTTGTCCATGAATATTCAGTAGGTATTGAAATTTGTAATAAACATAGAACAGGGAAAGGGTTAAAATAGCCTATGAAGGAATGAGTTAAGGGGACACTAATCACTACATGCTAACTTTTTCGACTGGCATACTGATACGTATGTACATACACAGGAATTTATAGTATTGGTAGAAACTGTAGTCAGATTTTTTATATTTTCTTAAGTAATCAGAGCAGACCCTGATCAGACAGCTCAATTATAGGAGGGGTCTGATCTGGGTCTACTGTGTTTGCAAGACGTGAATATGTGTTTATATGAGGAAAGGGTTCAAACATACTGCTATGTAGAAATGGATGGGGTCCCCAAAGACCAGTAGTTGACCATAGTCAGTATACATGTATACCAATATCTTCACACTGAGAATTGGGCACTGATTAACCCATTACCTCATGGGCTATTTTTAGATTCAACCTCTTTGAATAAATTGTGAAAACTTTGAAAAGCTTCTCCTGAAACTGGAAGGTTCTCAGTCAGCTTTCATATTTGGCACATAGCATCATCTTGAAGTTCTCTACAAAAGTTATATGAATTATGCCCCTGGGGTCGAATGAGGCCCGCCCAAGGGCTGGCCAGTTTTCTATCGAAACATACAGTGAAAACTTTGAAAATCTTCTCCTGATTGTCTGGTGAGCAATATCAGGGCCATCCTGGCCCTCTTGTTAGCCATCCTCTGTATGGTGATAACCATCTCTATCAGGTAATCAAGTCTGATGACTCCTAAGTTATGCTAGCCAGAGCAGCCTGGTCTTAAGGAAAACAGTATCTATAAATGATGCTAATAGTTTGTCTTAGGAAAACAGCCTCAATAAATGATGCTAATAGTTTGCTAACTTTTAGAGTGGTTACTGCAGTCCATCTGCTATGTGTATTAGAAGAAAACAAAGTGTTCAAACAGGTGAATAATCAATCTACAGGCAGGCAGTCAATCTTGCACTTTAACATGCTGTCTGACTTTGTGTTATTTTTTGCAATTTATTTGGATCCAACACTTTGTGTTCTTTAATACTAAATTGGAATGGAGGAAACAAGCACTGGCATTTGCAAACAAGATAGACCTAAAGAGGAGCTCTCCATCAGGGTCTGTCCGATTGACGTTCAAAATCTGTTGGCAAATTTAAGCCTTTAACCCATTACCTCATAGGCTATTTTTAGATCCAACCACTTTGTATAAATCTACGGAAAAGGAGCATTAACTAAATAAAAGGAAAATTTTAGAATTTTGTAATTTGAAACCATTGTGATAAATAGAGCATTTGCTCCTATAGGAGCAAATGCTCTATTTATCACAATGGTTTCAACAGGTGACTTTTGCAGAGGCATCAAAAGGCGTCAATATGAGGGAATGGGTTAATAGTGAATGAAGTTTTTGATGGACAATTCTACTTTTAATATTCATCATACAAAGGGTTTAAGAAATTGGGGAGAATTTACAATAAGATAAAAGCAGTAGACTTGTGTTCTGTATGACTTGTAGAAATGAGTGTATTAAAGGTTAAACATGAATCAGGAAAACAATTAGGAGTCTTGTGCCAGATAATTTGCCACAGTTATTTGATGCAGCTGAAAATAGATTGTATACAATCACGCACAAATGAGGGAATAATAGAAATTTTCCAGTTTACTAGTCATAGATATTAGATAACTTGTGCATATGTATCCTTGTATAACATACACCTTTTAACCCTTTCCTTCATATACATGTAAACACCTTTTCACGTATTTGTAAACAGAGTAGATCAAGATCAGATGGCTCCAGGTATGAGCCGTATGATCAGTGTCAGCTCGGTTTGCTGTTATGGTATAATAGTTGTATAGATCTGATTCTACACTTTCTGCCTAAGTTAAAACATCCTGTGTACAAAGGCCATCATAAAAATTCAGCTAATAAATATTCATGTTGTCATTATTCCGTACATAAATATTAAACAGGGAAAGTGTTAATGTCTTTACATACAGAGTAAGCCCACATATTTCAGCATGAATATTCATTAGGTAATGGATTAACTTGTAACCCTCTATAAACAAACTCATTGGAACTAGATAGATGAGGAGTTTTTCAGACCTGATGATCTCTTTAGGATCAAAACTGTTTGACATTCTGTCAATTCTTTTCCGTTAGATCTTTTATAACTTCATAAGCAAACAGAGCAGATCCTGATCAGACTGATCAGATCCTACAGGAGCTGTCTGATCAGGGTTAGCTCTTGTTTGCAAAGGTATGAAAAAAACATTAATATGAAGGAAAGCGTGATGACATAGTTCATAGTTACTTTACAGGTTATTAAGTGCATCAGATCAGGTCAATGATATTATCTTATATCTACCTACCGTACCTATGTGCCACAGTAATTCTCAGCTGTTTTGTTTATTGCTTTATTGACTAATAGACTAATTTTAGATTTGACAAAGAAAGGGTTTGCCAACAAAGATTAACACATTATCCCCTAGTGACGCATTTTTGCGCCTCTATAAAATTCACATTGTGAAATCATAATTATAACCCATTCCTCCATAGGCTATTATAGACCCAACCTCTTTGAATGAATCGACCCAAAAGGAGCATTTTTCTAGAGAAAAGTAAAATTTTAGAATTTTGTAGTTTGAAACCATTGTGATAAATGGTTTCAAAAAGTGACTTTTACAGAGGCATTTAAAGGCGTATTTATGGAGGAAAGGGATAAATGCCTTTTATGCCTTTGCAAACAGAGTAGACCCAGATCAGATGGCTCCTGGATATGGAATTAATCAATTATGATATATACATGATTTTACACTTTCTACCATTACCAAAAAGTCCTATGTTACCGGCTATGTACCATGCCATTATAAAAAAATCAGCTAATAAATATTCATGATGTCATTATTTCTTACATGAATATTCAACAGGGAAAAGGTTAAATGACAGCATTTCTGTAGGAGCCCTTTAACCCTTTCCCTCTTCAATGTTAATTTCAAATTTCAGTACCTACTGAATATTCATGGACAAAATAGTTATAATGAAATTTGAAAGATGGAACATTTTAGCCATTTTAGAAAGGAAAGAAACAGATTTATCAAATTCCATTGGCAAACAGAGCAGACCCTGATCAGACAGCTCCTATAGGAGCCGTCTGATCTGGGTCTACTCTGTTTGCAGATGTGTGAAAACATGTTTATATGAGGGAAAGGGTTAATCTAGATTCTGGCAGTGTGTAGTGGAGCAAAAACAGAAGATTTGCTTTAGCTTATAGAATTGAAATGAAAGTGTTGGAAAAGTTTGTTGGGATAAAATACTTTTCTAGAGCACTAGAGGTAAAAGACATGTTTTCCAGATGTTCCATGTTATTATTTGTGAACTGAGAGTCCCCAAGGATTCTGCTGTGATACTTTATCAGGAGCAATTGGATTGTTGGGAGGGGTGTCTAAAATGCACCAAAGTTTATTTGGGAGAAGGTCTAAAAATGCACCACAGAGGGAGGCCTCAGGGTCATGTCTAAAAATTCACCACAGTAGGGAGGATGTCTAAAAAAAGCAAAAATGCACTACAGTTGAAGTACAATAGAAACGGGCCATTTCTTGATTTAATATACATGTATGTAGTGCTTAAAAAGCTGGTTAAAGTAATGCAGAAAGTTCCAATAGGAGCTTACTGCATTACTTTTTTACCTGCAATAAGCTTCCACCTGCTGTAAAGAAATTAGCTTTTGATGGTTTTTAAAACATTTCCTTGAAACACAAGACTTTTTAACTTCTTTTCAAATATAGTGGACTCAGATCAGACAGCTCCTGTAGGAGTTAATCTGAAAAGGGCCTGCTCTGTTTGTTAATATAAAATAATATACATGTAGATCCAACCAATAAAAATGTATGTGTACATAAATTATGCCATTTTAAAAATTCAGCTAGTTATAATTTCTCACATTAAATTCAACTGGAAAAGTGTTTAGACCAGTTGCACTGTACAATACATTAGTTGTCTGATCCAGGTGATACTGACAGACAGTTGAGAAAACTTCTGGTGTCTGATCCAGGTGATACTGACAGACAGATGAGAGAACTTCTCGTGTCTGATCCAGTTGATACTGACAGACAGTTGAGAGAACTTCTCGTGTCTGATCCAGGTGATACTGACAGACAGTTGAGAGAACTTCTCGTGTCTGATCCAGGTGATACTGACAGACAGTTGAGAGAACTTCTCGTGTCTGATCCAGGTGATACTGACAGACAGTTGAGAGAACTTCTCGTGTCTGATCCAGGTGATACTGACTGACAGTTGAGAGAACTTCTGGTTTCTGATCCAGGTGATACTGGCAGACAGTTGAGAGAACTTCTGGTTTCTGATCCATGTGATACTGACAGACAGTTGAGAGAACTTCTGGTATCTGATCTAGGTGATACTGACAGACAGTTGAGAGAACTTCTGGTTTCTGATCCACTGATGATGCTGAAGGACAGTCGAGAGAACTCGAGGAAACTTTTTCTATATATACCCTGCTGAAAAAAATTGTGTGCTGTCTGATCTGGATTCATTCAAACTTTGGAGAAACTTTAGACCTAGTGTCAAACAGCTTGGATCCTGATGAGACACAGTTACTTGATATCGCATCTGGATCCACATGTCAGAACTTTGTACAGGGCTATCTTGTGGATAACTAACTTCATCTGAAATTACTCCCATCATTATGTAAATAATATAAAGTGTACATGTAATTTTGTATGTAAACTTGTGATATAGTAATTTCTTTGTCTATCTGATTTCTCTGTTTGGGTTGAGAGATCATGAGGAACAAACTTATAAATAATGGCCTCATGTAATGGGAATTCATTAGTAACTGGTGGTGACCTGCTGTGATTGTCATTGTGCAGCTGATACGGATGGACTGAGAGATGGTATAGTGGCTAATTCTGTATCCTTTATTTATGTCCTTAATTATATAGCCCCTTCACTCAAGGGAAAAACTCCCTTTAACCCTTTCTGTGTGGGGAACAATTCACTTGTGTCCTTTGCAAACAGTCTAGACCCAGATGAAAGGGTTCCTAGAGAAGCCTTCCAATTGGGGTTTGTACTGTTTGCCTTGTTTGAGTTTTCTTTAAAAAAAAAAAAAAAATGAATATTCACAGTAAACTGGACCTGTTTTGATTTTTGAAAAAGTCCATTTGAAGATTAATGATAGATGCGCACTTTGTAATTTTCTGTTAACGCAGCATGTAGGATTAATGTTTATGTATATTAAATTGCCATCTGTTGCACTGTTCAGATTCCATTTCATACCATCCTAGCCTAGCCACTAGCTAGGAGAAGACTGATTTCCCCAATCTGGTAGGTAATTAACATCCCACGGGCATTTTATCCCTCACTCAATTTTGCCAGGGTGGACATTTTGTCCCTCATGTTTTTGCAAAGGTGGACATTTTGTCCCTCGTGTTTGATCAAGGGTGGACAAAATGTCCCACATGGTTTTGCAAAGGTGGACATTTTGCCCCTCATCATTTTTCACAAGTTGGACAAATTGTCCCACGGACAGAATGTCCCTCACTTAATTTTGGACAAAAGTTACAATGCTTCAATGCTTATGACTTTTAATATTCAACCACAAGAAAATACTAACATGAATATTATATAAATAAGTTTGCAGTCAAAGTTTGGCAATAACTGACGATAATTGGTTACAAAGTGCTCAAGCCGGTTGTTATTTGGCAATAACTGACAATAATGGATTACAAAGTGCTCAAGCCGGTTGTTATTAAACCTTTACTCCATGAATATTCATGCAAGAAATAATTACATCATGGATGAAGTTTTATAATGGCACAAGAAACAAGGGGATTTTATATCATGACAGAAACTATAGAATACAATCTATACAATTTCATAAGCAAACAGAGCAAACCCTGATCAGACGACCCCTAGAGTCTGATCTGGGTCTGCTCTGTTTGCAAAGGCGTAATTAACCTGATTATCTGAGTTATTTGTTTGCACTAATTAATACAAATCAGTTTCACTTGTTATTAGCTACTATAACAATATTTGCAATTAACCCATTCCCGCATATAGATGCCTTTTGACGCTTCTGTAAAAGTCACTTTGTGAAACCATTGTGATAAATAGAGCATTTGCTCCACAGGAGCAAATGCTCTATTTATCACAATGGTTTCAAAACTACACAATTCTGAAAATTTCCTTTTTTCCTTTACTAATTTGTAAAATTTTAACAATCATGATGTCATTATTATGAAATAAAGGGTTAATATCTTGATAAAGGGCTATTATTTTGGAGCTAAACTCGTTGTTGTGTGCACTTATCTTCTGGTATGCTTTGGGTGAATAAATTATACTTGTACCTTTTCTACAGACTGGATCTGGATGAGATGTCAGATTATTGAATGATTCATGAGGTAGAATCAGATCTGTATATGTTCATTAACAGAGCAGCTCCTCCAGGAGACATCTGATCAGGGTCTCTGTTTGCAATTTCAAAGGCATTAACTCTTTGCACGCTAGCGGCGAAAGTTGATTACCTATGCAAACAATTTGGATCCAGATGAGACGCCGCATAATGCGGCGTCTCATCAGGATCCAAACTGTCATCTTTACCATATTTTTGCAAAGAATTGAGAGAAAGTTTATTTCAAAAATTGAAGCAGACGACAATTGTTGCAGACGAAAAATTACTTAGCATGCAAAGAGTTGATATGAGGGAAAGGGTTAAATAAAGAATGAAGCAGACGACAATTTAAGATATTTTTTATTAAGTTTATACTTTCAGTTTGTTATCGTTCGTGTGTGATGTTCTCTATGTTATGATATTATCTGACAATATGAGCTGGTGTCATGCTGAGATTTGAACATCATATCATGACTCCTTTATTTCCTTCCATACTATCATGAGGGCAAATGGAAATATGTCAGCCATGTTACCCTCCCTACGTCAGGGAATGAAACAACGATTTGCAATCTCATCACACCTTTTAGCGCTTTGTCTGCAAACAGAGACCCAGATAAGATGTGATTTTTTTTCTTCAAGTATAGCTCTTTTTTTCTCCATCAAACCCTATGTTGTTTTTTTCTACCAAACCCTATGTTGTTGTTTTTCTACCAAACCCTATGTTGTGGCCCTCTTTAGAATCATCTTTTCCTAAAGAATTCCAAACCTCGGGTTTGGTTGAGAGTGACAGTTTTAGTATTTTTATCTGTTGCTCTGTCTGCAAAGTAAAATTCTGAAGGTATTAATACGTCTCCCATTTCTTTCCAAAAAATCATCCAACAGTGTGTGTGTGTGTGTGTGTGTGTGTGTGTGTGTGTGTGTGTGTAAAAAATGGATTGAACCATGACGATAGAAATTATATACAGAATTAAGTTCAATTAAACTTTTCGACACAGAATTTTCAGAATGGAATAGTCTTTCATATTTTATTAGTAGAGTCCATACAGTATGAAAGGGTAAAATTTGCGAATGGTTTTGGAATGGCAAGCAGTGCAGACCCTGATCAGAGGAACCCTCTGATTATGTCTACATTGTTTGCAAATGACAGGGCATGCGTATCTCACATTCAATTTTAGGGTTACCGGTAAATGTCTCAGCTTCTGATCCAAATCAAAGCATTCTGTACAAGTTTCGTTTGTCTCAGCATTTGATTAGGATCCAAGCTATGTAACATTTAACCAAGTTGCTGAAGGAGCCAATTGCAGTTTAGTGATTTGGCAAATACAGTTTTAGTGACATTACAAGAGTTTAAATGTGGGAAATAATTGTACTGTCATTTGTAAATGGAATAGACCCATGGCCAGATCAGAGGGCTCCTGAAGATAAGAATCTGCACTGTTTGTCATTCAGAATCCTTTCACAAATTTAAGCCCTTCATACTGAATGGACTCTATCATTAAACAGTGATGGATCATTCCACTTTGATACTTCAGCATTCAAAGGGTTAAACCGGTACATATGATCTATTCTGAGCTGTCATTAAGGTAGATTACAATTTCTACAGATAACAGAAATGAAGAAAGTTCAGGTGAGCCATGCCACTAATAAAGGTGCACACACGACTTTACAAATACAGTAATGTTGCTTGCCACCTCAAACTATACAGACCCTCATATTTACTTGCATGTGTAAACAGCCAGATGAGATGCCAAATCCAAGCTGTTTGACACTTTATCAATACAGTAGTTTCTAAAAACTTCAATCAAATCTGAAGTCAGTGAATGTTTCAGCAAATCAAGGATTGAGCAGGTGTTATACTTTTCTGCATGAGAATTGTTAACACATGAGTCTCTTAAAGCAGGTGATTGTTTAATGTTGTGCAAAAGCAGTGTCCATTGTAGGATTCAAAAATAAGATACACAGTTACTTAGGATCTAATCTGGATCCAAACTATTTGCATTGGTCCTCGCAAATTGGTCCATAGTTTAAGTTAGGTCAATGGGTAAAATGTTTGAGAATTTGAAATTGATGACTAACAATACAATCTGGTATGCTGATTGGAGAAAGCTCAGTCAGTGTAATATTCTTTGTAAATGGTTATCAAGATTTGTATCCTGTTATCAAGACTTGTATCCCTTTATCGAGACTTGAATCCTGCTATGGAGACTTGTATCCTGTTATCAAGACTTGTATCTGCTGTGGAGACTTGTGTCCTGTTATCGAGACTTGTATCCTGTTATTGAGACTTGTGTCCTGTTATCAAGACTTGTATCCTGTTATCGAGACTTGTATCCTGTTATCGAGACTTGTATCCTGTTATCGAGACTTGTATACATGTACCACAACAGTGTGTTATTCGCTACAGTTTTCAAATTTAGCCAATTTCTATTTCTGACTGGCAAGGTAGAAGATTAGTAGATATTGAGTGAATATACAAGTACAGTTTGTTATACAGCCTCTAGCAGATTAAACTGATTTTATAGATCTGTAAAACCTGTACCTTGGGGATGAGGAAATCATTCATTCAGTGTGACATTCTTTTTTAGCTCACCTGGCCCAAAGTGCCAAGGTGAACTATCGGGATTGCCCTGTGTCTGTCATCCGTCGTCACTCGTTCTCAACAACTTCTTTAAACAAATGACATTTCTTCCTAAACATACAAAGGATTTCAACCAATTTTCAGATATGATCTTCACATGACCCTCCATGTAAATCGTTCAGTTTGACTGCTGAAGTAGGTCACTGGAGCTAAATATAGATTTTGGATGAATAATTGCTTTTAAAAACATCTCCTAAACTGCCAAATGGATTTCAGCAAAATTTCACAGAAATGATTTTAAGGTAACCCTTAATAAAAGCTTTATAAATCCTTGCCTAATTGTGCCAGAGCAGCTAAAATTGTACAGTTACATTTTGTGTATCTTATCTGGGCTTCTGTATAACAAATAATTTATTTCCACCAAAGATCATGTAGGTAGTCTTGTATTACAAGATGATTCCATCTTTACTTTAAGATATACGACAGCAGTTAGCGGAACAGCTAAAATGTCTGGAGAATCGGTTGGAGATCCAGATGGCGATGGTGTTCGAGATCCAGGATTTCTTCCGGAAAAAGGCCGAATTGGAGTCGGAGTACTCGAGGAGCCTTGAAAAACTTGCCAAAAACACCTGGACACGACACAAACAGGAAAAACAAAAGTATGCACTTTCCACTTTTAGACTATATTTAAGAATTTATTACAGCATGAATATTCATGAACTGATTTTTAGCTCGTCTGTTTCAAAGGGTCTTCTCGGGCATAACTCCAGCGTCCGCGTTGTCGTTGTCGTCCGAAATCTGAACATTGACCATAACTTCTTCAATTTTTCATTTACAACCTCCATTTTTGGTATGCATGTTCATCTTGACAAGGCCTATCCACACATACCAAAATGATAACTGACGAGCGTTCACACCCGCTTGCGGTGCTCTTGTTATAATTACACAATAACAAGGAATTTTTTACTGACAGAAACTTCGGATCTTTGTTATTCCATAAGTAAGCAGAGTAGACCCTGATCTTGGTTTTCTCTGTTTGTAAAGGTGCCAGGAGCCGTGTAAATGAGGGAATTTGGAGTTAAGCTGTATAACCCTTTACCTGATGAATATTCATGCAAATATTGTCATATGTCCATTATGTAGATATATTAAATAATTTAACCCTGTATTTAAAATGTAAAACAAGAATATTTAATGCCATGACAAACAGTAGAGATATGTAATATGTCAACAAAGAAGACCATGATCAGACAGCTCCTGTACAGACCATTTGGGGGAATGTGTGTGCATGCGCATATGCATTTTCAGGTCACTGTGACCTGCACCTTGACCTCTGACTTCAGCTATAGATAGAAAAACCTTGACTGGAGCATATATCCTATATGTCTTGAGGTAAGAATACCAAATTTGGTGGTTTTGTACATCTTTGGATGGCAGATTGAACATATAATTTTCTGGTCACTGCAACCTTGACCTTTGACCTCTGGTAGTAAAACCTTCTCACTTGCAGAACTTAAAAATAGGTATTTTACAGCATACTGGCATTGTTGCTTAGCTGTTTCTTGTTTAAGGTAAGTTAACTTCATGTACATGTAGTTCAAATTCAGGTGAAACAGTGCAATCTTTTATTTTCATTTAGCAGTAGCATATGCAGGCCTGCCTACAAAACACGTTGCAATGTCACAGCTGTGCTTTGGGTGCATTTTTCACGTACTGTGGCACATTTCTTGTTTATAATGGCATGTATGAACATCGCAATTTCGGCCATGGCAGAAACTGTAGAATCAGATCTATCATAAAATCCATTACGTAAGCAATAGCATACTGATCAGATGGCTTCTACAGTAGGGTTTACTCTGTGTGCAAAGGGGTTATCTGTGAAGTAAAGGGTAAATGGAAAATAGAGGATAGAGGAGTTATTCTAACAAACAGTTTAAAAGACACGTTATGTATGTCTCTAAATGAAGATTGCTACTTTGTATATATTTACAGACGTGAGCATTGGGACAAATACAGCACTTTCAACTGTTTCTCCCAACTCCTCGAGATCACTAGAAAGCAGAGCCATGATCACGGAATCCTGGCAGAAATCTGTGGCTTCCATGTCAACAGTCGTCTTGGAGAAATCCTTGACAACTCAAATAGAATATTCAAAAAGGTAAGTACTATGCTGGATCTAAAGAACCTGATGTCTCCAAAAACTGCTGTTTACTTCACTTGAAGATTGTTTTTTATTTGTTTTAATCTCACCTGACTTTCATCCTGCATTAAGCTGCCACATGTCTTAAAGACCAGTAATAGTACATGTACTTGTTTTAGAGTCAAGGTTGTACTGTATATAGAACTGGTTTAGGCCAGCTGAATAAGTAGCTCACATGAGTGAACCCTTTACCTGTTTGAATATTCATAGCTTCATGAATATTTATTAGCTGAATTTTTATAATGGCATATTATGTACACAGTATGTTTTGGCTTAGGCAGACACTGTAGAATCTGATCTGGGTCTACTCTGTTTGCAAATGCAAAGGCATTCATATGAAAGAAAGGGATTAAAGATGTACTCTGCTGATATTTTCACCAATTTTGTGTAACAAAATAACCTTCAGAATCGAGATCTGTACGACACGAAACTAACTTAGTGCTAAAGCACATGGTAAGGAAATACTTGATAAATGGGGAAAAAAAAAGGATTTTCTATTACCTCAGAAACCAACGGAAACTTGTCCACCGTGGAATGTGTCATAAAATCAGTTCTGTTTTCCAAACATACTCAATGTACATGTAGGTAAAGTTTTAAACAGTAGATATTCTTTTTGGTGTATTTACACTTTCGACTGACCCATGTTAGTTATTATTGTGAAAACCTAATTAATACTCATAGTTTTCTGAAATAGGAGGTTGGTCGAACATGTCCGTTGATTTCCGTGTAATCTACAAAAGTTTCTGTCTCTTAACCCTTTCTCTCATATAAATGCCTTTTCACATATTCTGACCAGGGTCTGTTCTGTTTGTTTAGTTTCTAAAATGTCTACAATGTTCCACCTTCCATATTTCATTATAGCTATTTTGTCTACGAATATTCAGTGGGTATTGAAAATTGGACCAAATATAGAACAGGGAAAGGGTTAAAAAGTCAGCAGTTTTCTAAGGATTTAGCAGTATTCAGATACAATTAATATTCAACCGTATTATATATACATGTAAACTGTTGGAAAATGGACTGTAAACATTATTTTAATCATATGAATATGTGTGCAACTTTTGATTCTGACTGATTTATACGGAAAATGGGTAGAATATAATTTTAATCAATTATTGAAATGATTTTTACCAAATTTGAACATGAATTATCCTTATGTGATCCTCTGTCATAGTTTCGGTCTGCTGCATCAATACTTAGGTCACAGTTCATTCAAAATACATGCAGAATGTTCTTGCAGCTCTTGCTTTTCAGCATGAACTATTGTCTCTCAATTTTCTCTCAAACTATGAATGTGTAAGAGAACTTTTTATGTTTAACTCTTTCCTTCATATTAATGTGTTTTCACTTATATGCAAACAGAGTAGACCCAGATCAGACGGCTCCTCTAGGACCAGGGTCTGCTCTGTTTGCTAATGGAATTTGCGAGATCTATTCTTTTACTTTCTAAAATGGCTACAACATTCCACCTTCCATATTTTATTCAGTAGGTATTAAAATTTAGAATATAGAACAGGGAAAGGGTTAACCCTTTCCCACATAGAGATGTCTTTGACATCTCTGCATACAGAAGAGCTCCAGATCAGACAGCTCCTGTAGGAGCCATCTGATGAGGGTCTGTTCTCTTTGCTTATAAAGTAATATTATAGGTCTCATTGTACGGTGTGTGCCGTGTTAAAACATTTCCTTGTGCATTACGCCAGTATATAAGTGAGCTAATTAATATTCATACCTTGATTATTTTTTACACATGTATTCATGAGGGAATGGGTTCATAATGTCATACCAGCTTAACCCTGGTTCCCTGTTCTGCATTTAGGCCAACTTCCAATACCTACTGAATATTCATTAACAAAATAGTTATAAAGAAATATGGAAGGTGGAACATTGTAGACATTTTAGAAAGCAAAGATCTATCAAATTCTATTAGCAAACAGAGCAGACCCTGATCAGACGGCTCCTCTAGGAGCCGTCTGATCTGGGTCAACCCTGTTTGCAAATGCGTGAAAACATGTATATATGAGGGAAAGGGTTAAAATAGCAAATGGTGTAGAATCTGCTGCTGGAGGAAGGAGCAGTTTGATTTTGGTCTGCAATGTTTGCTTTGTTAGTTATAGTTTTCAAAGAATCCTGATAATTCTGAAAAGAGTTCATGCCAAAAAAGTACAATTATACAGTAAAACCTCTCTATAACGGCCACTAAATTACATCATGTATTTTGTGTTAAAGGCAGGTGGCTGCTTAAAGCAAGGTGAAAGTAAAACAGAACGCTCCTATAGGAGCGTTCTGTTTTACTTTCACCTTGCTTTAAGTAGCCACCTGCCCTAAATACCAACTAATTAACACATTTAGTGGCCGTTATAGAGGTTTTACTGTATGACAATTCTCAAGGTACATTTTCCTTCCATTTCTGTAAAACTTTAACAATACATTAAGCTGTTGATCTTTCTATTTTTTCTAGTGTCGCGAAATTGGATCAGAGAGCCATGAAGACATTCTAAAGAGTCTGTATGAGTTACAAAAGGTGAGTGGTCTATTTTCTAAACCAGCTTTCATTAAAATTGTAATACTTTCTTTGTTATAATGATGCATATAAATATTCACCGAGACAAATTGCAACAAATTAATTTTCCTCGGCAAGTTCTTAGCTGTAATGCTAGATGTTTGTAGCAGACAAATGTATTGACCAAGGAAGCTTATCCGGGTTGACACATTTGTGTTTTCCAAATTGTGATTTGATGCAGCAGGACTGGGTTGCTCCTGCCACTCCTTGCATCTACTGCATGTATCCATCATGCATTTATCTGTATGACTGGAACTTGATTTGACACTTTCTAGTGAATGAATTAACCATTTACTCCATAACTGCACCTTAACCCTTCGCTTGCTATTCACGTCAATATACCTACCTGTAAATAGTGAAGACCCAGATGAGACAGCTCCTGCAGGAGCTGTCTCATCAGGGTCTGCACTATTTACAAGACTTAGTTGATTGTGCAACCAGCACACTCCACAGCAGTGATTGCACAGCGAAATACTTGTACACAGTGAAGATATATGTAATTATACAACAGGGCATGGGTAAAAAAGGAGAAATGTATTTTAAAATTCAGCAAGCGAAGGGTTAGAAGTTTATACCTTAGCAAACAAGGTACATGTATACCCAGATTAGATGGCTCCTGTACGTGTAGGAGCCAACTGATCAGGGTTGGCTCTGTTTGGTTGTGTAATAATATAAGTATGAGTCTACTATTTCTGCCAAGGAAATAACTTCTTGAGTTCATATATATATACCATTATAAAACTGTATCTAATAAATATTAGTCATGTCTGGTGTGTTATCATGTCTGGTGTGTTATCATGTCTGGTGTGTAATCATGTCTGGTGTGTTATCATGTCTGGTGTGTTATTTTGATACAGCTTAATTAGTTTCAGGATAGGATTTTTGCAGACAGTAGCAAGTGTCATTGTGCTACCTAATTACACATGAACATGGACACTCACGAAATCAACACAGTGTTAATAAGTCACTCACGAAATCACCACAGTTTAATAACTCACACTTCCTGTGTCTTGTTACAACAAATGAAATTTGAATATTCAAACAGTTACATAATCCAGTCATGAGGTATTAATTAAAAGCTTTGCTTCAAGTATCTTGAGTGCTGAGCTCCAAACTATTCTAGGTGCACTTTACTGGGCATGTTATGATTGTATTGGGATGAACACTGCACCAGGGCAGATGTATCTGTTTAAACTTTATTGCAACCAGCCTCATTCATTCAAACAATATTAACCCTTTACGTGATTAAGACACATCTACAGAGTAGACCCAGAACAGACAACTCCTGTAGAAGCTGTCTGATCAGGATCTGCTCTGCTTCTAGCTCACCTGTCATTTATCGTCAGCAATTTCTTTATCCCATTACCTCATAGGCTATTTTTAGACCCAACCTCTTGAATAAATCTACCGAAAAGGAGCATAACTAGAGAAAAGGAAAAGTTTAGAATTGTTTAGTTCTCAACTTCTGAAACCATTGTGATAAATAGAGCATTTGCTCCTATTGAGCAAATGCTCTATTTATCACAATGATTTCAAAAAGTGACTTTTACAGAGGTGTCAAAAGGCGTCCGTATGAGGGAATGGGCTTAACGAAATCTCCTCAATCACTGACTGAATTTGTACCAAATATTACAGAAATGACCCTCCATGAAAGTTATATAAATTGTTTCAGTCCATTGTATAAGTAGGTCACAATAAAGGGTTAAAAGAAGGTAATACTTTTTCCAATGTGTTTAATTGTTAAGGAGTATAATTAGAAATATATTGGGGCCTCAGTCTCTTGTGTTGAAATCACTTGGCATTGGGGCCTCAATCTCTTGTGTTGACATCACTTGGCATTGGGGCCTCAGTCTCTTGTATATTACCTTCTAGTCTACGGGAACCAAGCACACCTGTTATGTGTATAATGTGTAAATGAATTTAAGAGATGGTTTCTGTCTCGCAGGCCATGAAGACATACCACCAATATCAGCTGGATGCCAAACAGGCTGAGGACAACCTGAAGAAAGTCCAATCCCAGAAAGCCAAAGTGGAACAACAGCTGTCTGGCAAGTCTCTCACCGGTAGTCGCAAGTTCAGAAAGATAGAAAAACAAGAGGATGAGGTAAGTCATATGAGAAGAAAGCTGAAGGACAAGTATAGTGCTGGTCTGAATTTCTTATTTCTCTGGTAAACCCAATCTCATTAGTGTTATTTAGAATCACCTCATAAATATAGAAAAACATACCATATTCTCTCTAATGAATGGCCCCACCCTATAAACACCCCCTTACTTTTGGAGGGAAACTTACAATGAATAAACCAACTAAACCCCTATACAATAACCAGTCCTAAACCCCTATACAATAACCATTAATATATACAGAAATATAGGGTAAAACAACTAAACCTCTATACAATAACCAGTAATATATACAGAAATATAGGGTAAAACAACTGAACCCCTATACAATAACCATTAATATATACAGAAATATAGGGTAAAACAACTAAACCTCTATACAATAACCATTAATATATACAGAAATATAGGGTAAAACAACTAAACCCCTATACAATAACCATTAATATATACAGAAGTGTAGGGTAAAACAACTAAACCCCTATACAATAACCATTAATATATACAGAAATATAGGGTTAAACAACTGAACCCCAATACAATAACCATTAATATATACAGAAATATAGGGTAAAACAACTAAACCCCTATACAATAACCAGTAATATATACAGAAATATAGGGTAAAACAACTGAACCCCTATACAATAACCAGTAATATATACAGAAATATAGCGTAAAACAACTAAACCCCTATACAATAACCATTAATATATACAGAAGTGTAGCGTAAAACAACTAAACCCCTATACAACAACCAGTAATATATACAGAAATATAGGGTAAAACAACTAAACCCCTATACAATAACCAGTAATATATACAGAAATATAGCGTAAAACAACTAAACCCCTATACAATAACCATTTATACAGAAATATAGGGTAAAACAACTATACCCCTATACAATAACCAGTAATATATACAGAAGTGTAGGGTAAAACAACTAAACCCCTATACAATAACCATTAATATATACAGAAATATAGGGTAAAACAACTAAACCTCTATACAATAACCAGTAATATATACAGAAATATAGAGTAAAACAACTGAACCCCTATACAATAACCATTAATATATACAGAAATATAGGGTAAAACAACTAAACCTCTATACAATAACCATTAATATATACAGAAATATAGGGTAAAACAACTAAACCTCTATACAATAACCAGTAATATATACAGAAATATAGGGTAAAACAACTAAACCCCTATACAATAACCATTAATATATACAGAAATATAGGGTTAAACAACTGAACCCCAATACAATAACCATTAATATATACAGAAATATAGGGTAAAACAACTGAACCCCTATACAACAACCAGTAATATATACAGAAATATAGGGTAAAACAACTATACCCCTATACAATAACCAGTAATATATACAGAAATATAGGGTTTGCAAATATAGGTGATATCTTATTGTAGACTGAAAACAATGCAGTAGGCTGCCATTGTCACTCTGCATTGCTTTCATTTGCATTAAGCAACCATCTGAGTACAAAATGCAAGAAACTTCTTTTAAAAAATGTTATGCCCCCATGGGAATTTATTAGAGATGTTACAGTAATTCTGTTCACTATGGTCTTGCTTCTCAGACATACTAGATAACCTGAGTTACTAAAAGTAGGAGTACTAGAAATCCTTATCTGCAACTGTATTCATACACACAATTAGGCGAAATTAAGGGATGTAACTCTTACAGAATTATACCAACATTTCTATAGTCAACGAGTTTATAAATTAAAATTGATATAAGTAATTGGCATAGATATGAAATTCTATTTATCATATAAACATTTTAAAAGCCTAATTTGATTAACCTAACACATTGTTTTGTAGTCCCTTAGTCATTTATATTTTACGCCAAAGCGTAACATTTATGGTAATGTCATACCGGTAACAAATGACGTCATTTAGTGTCGCACTTTTATGCTGCAGTTTGTTGCATTTAGATACAGAAGTGGTATTACGCAATGGAAAGTAGAACTTAACAAAATCCATTAATTTTTAGCTCACCAGAGCACAAAGTGCTCAAGGTGAGCTTTTGTGATACCCCTGTGTCCGGCGTCCGGCGTCCGTCTGTCCGTCTGTCCGTCAACAATTTCAAACGACTTCTTCTTTGAAACCGACTGCCCAATTGTAACCAAACTTGGTCAGATACATACTGTTGGTGGGTGCTTCAAAAGTTGTTAAAAGATAGTGGGTGGGGCCATCGGTCTTGTTGCCATGGCAACCGTACACAATATCTAGAAAAATCTTCTTCTCCAGAATGACCTGTCCGATTTGAATATAGTTTTTACCAAAATGTTTCTCAGTTGATAGACTTCAAAAGTTGTTAAAAGAATTTTGATCCGGCAAAAAACATGGCCGCCAGAGGGCGTGGTCATTTTTTCCGTATATGGTAATATGGAATTTTCATAGGAAAATCTTTAAAAATCTTCTTCTCTGAAACTATAAAGCCTAGACCTTTGATATTTGGTATGTAGCATGATCTTATGGTCCTCTACAAAGATTGTTCAAATTATGGCCCCCGGGCCAAAAATGGCCCCGCCCAAGGACTTATCAGTTTTTCATAGGAAAATCTTTAAAAATCTTCTTCTCTGAAACTGTAAGGCCTAGACCTTTGATATTTGGTATGTAGCATGATCTTATGGTCCTCTACAAAGATTGTTCAAATTATGACCCCCGGGCCAAAAATGGCCCCGCCCAAGGGCTTGTCAGTTTTTCATAGGAAAATCTTTAAAAATCTTCTTCTCTGTAACTGTAAGGCCTAGACCTTTGATATTTTGTATATAGCATGATCTTATGGTCCTCTACAATTGTTGTTCAAATTATGACCCCCGGGCCAAAAATGGCCCGCCCAAGGGCTTATCAGTTTTTCATAGGAAAATCTTTAAAAATCTTCTGTTCTCAATCTGTAAGGCCTACACCTTTGATATTTGGTATGTAGCATGATCTTATAGTCCTCAACAAAAGTGGTTCAAATTATGACCCCCGGGCCTCAAATGGCCCCGCCCTAGGGCTTATCAGTTTTTCATAGGAAAATCTTTAAAAATCTTCTGTTCTCAAACTGTAAAGCCTAGACCTTTGATATTTGGCATGTAGCATGATCTTATGGTCCTCTATAAATATTGTTCAAATTATGACCCCAGGGCCAAAAATGGCCCCGCCCAAGGGCTTATCAGTTTCTCATAGGAAAATCTTTAAAAATCTTCTTCTCTGAAGCTGTAAGGCCTAGACCTTTGATATTTAATATGTAGCATGATCTTATGGTCCTCTACAATTGTTGTTCAAATTATGACCCCCGGGCCAAAAATGGCCCGCCCAAGGGCTTATCAGTTTTCTATAGGAAAATCTTTAAAAATCTTCTGAAACTGTAAGGCCTAGACCTTTGATATTTGGTATATGTAGCATGATCTTATGGTCCTCTACAAGTATTGTTCAAATTATGACCCCCGGGCCAAAAATGCCCCGCCCAAAAATCTACTGAAACTGTAAGGCCTAGACCATTGATATTTGGTATGACTAACATGATCTAATGGTCCTCTATAAATAAGTAGCTGTGGCTTGTGGTCCTCTGCCAAGAATCCTGACCACTGGGCGAAATTTGGCACTGCCTCAGGGCTTATCAGTTTTTTATTGGAAAAATATGAAATATTACTTTTCTCTGAAACCATAAGGCTTAGACCATTAATGAATGGAGGAGCCGTCTGGTCAGGGTCTGCTCTGTTTGCTTATGGAATTTGATAGATATGTTTCTTTAGACTCTAAAATGGCTACAATGTTCCACCTTCCATATTCAGGGTTGCCACGCGTCAGGGAAAAGTCAGGGAAATTTAATTTTTATTTCAAGGTCAGGGAATTGTCATGGAATTTTGAGAACTGTCAGGGAAATTTGAAAATATAGGCAAATGTCAGGGAATTGTCAGGGAATTTTGAAAAAAAAATGAGAATGAATGTCATCTATTTTAAAATTTCATAAAGTATTACAGAAATTATGACAAAAAGACCAAATTTCGCGATGTAATGTGTCAGGGAAATTTGAAATTATGTCAGTCCCAATTTTGTTACCTTTAGTTTGTGGCAACCCTGATATTTCGTTGTAACTATTTTGCCAATGAATATTCACTAGGTATTGAAATATGATCTAAATATAGAACAGGGAAAGGGTTAAAGTTATCAAAATGGTGCAAAATTGGCTAATTCTGCTTTACCAACCTATGGAGAGAAGGTGGGGAGTTCAGAATATGTGTGATAAATATAAGAGGCTAATGGAAATTTATGGAGGAGAAAAAGGGAGAGGGAAAATACTTCTGATACAGAATGTTGTAAATTACATGTACATGTATATGCAGACTTACACTAAAAGTCTTGTTATGTCTCCCCCCATATTTATATGGGGGAGACATATTGTTTTCGTGAGAGTTGTCCGTCTGTCCGTCTGTCTGTCACACTTTTTGTCCGGACGATAACTTCAATATGCCTGATGCCAGTTGATTGAAACTTCATATATGGAAAGAGCATAATGAGAGGAAGTGTCATGCACAAGGTCCATAACTCTGGCTTCACTAATATTGGAGTTATTGCCCTTTGTAAAAAAAATCACACTTTTTTGTCCGGACGATAACTCCTATATGGCTCATGCCATTGGATTGAAACTTCATATATGGAAAGATCATGACGAGAGGAAGTGTCATGCACAAGGTCCATAACTCTGGCTTCACTAATATTGGAGTTATTGCCCTTTGTAAAAAATATCATAATATTTTGTCCGGACAATAACGTCGATATGCCTGATGCCAGTTGATTGAAACTTCATATATGGAAAGAGCATAATGAGAGGAAGTGTCATGCACAAGGTACATAACTCTGGCTTCACTAATATAGGAGTTATTGCCCTTTGTAAAAAAAATCACACTTTTTTGTCCAGACGATAACTTCTATATGGCTCATGCCATTGGATTGAAACTTCATATATGGAAAGATCATAACGAGAGGAAGTGTCATGCACAAGGTCCATAACTCTGGCTTCACTAATATTGGAGTTATTGCCCTTTGTAAAAAATATCACAATTTTTTGTCCAGATGATTACTCCTATGTGACACATGCCATTGGAGTGAAACTTCATACATGGAACGATCATGATAAGAGAAAGTGTCATGCATAAGATCCTTAACTCGAGCTTCAATAAATTTAGAGTTATTGCCCCTTGTACATTTGTTTAATTCTTTCTTGTCCGGACAATAACTCCTACATGGCTCTTGCCATCGTATTGAAACTTCATACATGGAAAGAGCATGATGAGAGAAAGTGTCATGAACAAGGGCCATAATTCTGGCTTCAATACTTTTGAAGTTATTGCCCTTTGTTACATTTTTTGGCCGATCAATAACTCCTGTTCGACTGATACTATTGGAATGACATTTTATTTTTGGAAAGAGGATGATGAAAGTAAGTGTCATGCACAAGGGCCATAAATCTGGTATCAGTATTTTTGGAGTTATTAGCTGTTATCATTTTCTTCTTGAAAAATGTAGTGTGGAAAACGCATAATGAGGGGAAGTATCATTCATCAAGACCATAACATTTTTAGTGATTTCCCTTTACATATTGTTTTTATTAGAGGGGAGACATCCGGTTTTTTTTACAAAAACCTCTAGTTTCCCAATTCTTTTCAACAGCGCCAGGGGAAGTATTCTGAGAACAAATTGAAAGCTCTACATGCCCGCAACGAATATCTACTGAACATTGAGGTGGCAAACTCTGCCATCAACAAGTACTTCTCTGATGATGTCTCGGACCTTATGGA
Organism: Azorinus chamasolen; assembly: GCA_963576725.1. Classification (NCBI taxonomy): domain Eukaryota; kingdom Metazoa; phylum Mollusca; class Bivalvia; order Cardiida; family Solecurtidae; genus Azorinus; species Azorinus chamasolen. Next base: position 43,355,304 of record OY755244.1, read on the forward strand.
TGTAAGTACAGAAACACCTATCTACAAAGATCAAACAATTCAAAAGAAGTCTAAAGATTATTTCACCCTGTATCGAAAATGAGAAGCCTTATTGCTGTGGAATTGTCTACAGTTGAGCTGCTGTGGAGATAATGTACATGTACTTTGTAGACAAAGAACAGCTGTTATGTTTCTTTTTGACTGCTGGGATCTACACCGTTCAGCTGTGTTTCTTTTGGACTGCTGGGATCTACACTGTTTAAACCTTAAATTGATAATCCTGCCTTTTTACGCCTTTGTATACAGGATAGACCCAGATCAGACAGATCCTATAGTAGCCATCTGATCAGGGTCTGCACTGTTTGTGCATGAAATAATATAGATCTGATGCTATGGTTTCTATGGCAATCATTTCCCTTTTTTGTGTGTCTTTATAAGATATTCAACAATATTTATGAAATGACGGTTTAATGATATTTTTAACCCTTTTCCTCTTACAAACAATTATTGATGTCTTTGAAAACAGTAGACACAGATCAGATGGCTCCTGTAGAAGCTGTCTGATCAGGGTCTTCTCTGTTTGATTATGAAATTACTTTACAGTTTCTGGTAGTGTATATATGGCATTACAAAAATGGCATTATAAAACTGGCATTATAAAACTTCAGCTAATTCTTATTTATTGTTTCTTGCTTGAATATTCAACAGATAAAGAGGTTAATATTGTGTTTTCCAACTTTACTAACAGTTCAGAGGCTGATCAGACACCATGTCCAAAATGTTTGTAAGCCCAGGCTCCAAAGTATTTTAACCCTTTACTCCATATAAGAAATAATGACCTCATGAATATTAATTAGATTAATTGTTATACCCCAATCATGGCCATGCAACAAGTTGCATGGGGTATATAGTTTTTGACCCGTCCGTCAGTCAGTCCGTGAATCATAATACGTTGTTGCTCATCTGGCACTTTCATTTCTTGACAAATTTATCTCAAATTTGCTTTTAGAATTGTCATGAATAAAAGCTTGGATGAGTTTGATTTTCAGAGGAATCTGTCATGGGGAACCACTTTTTGTTCTCTGATAATGTAGGAGCATGGGGTATGTGAGCTTGCTCACTAAAGTTTTTTTTAATTATAATAGCAAGTACATGCAGGAGTTTTTGGTCATGGCAGAAACTGCAGAATCATATCTATATTGTATCATAAGTAAACAGAGCCGTCTAATCAGGATCTACTCTGTTTGCAAAGGCATAGAAAGGCAGATTTATGGAGTTAATAGTTAATTATTTCCTGTTTCATGTTTTTTAGTGTATGGATTTTGGATACCATAACTCCATTCGAGGCACTGTGATGATGTATCAGACTGCTCACTGTAACATGCGTAATTCCCACAATGCCGCTGTGGATCAGCTCAATGACGTCATCTCCAAGATGGACCCCCTCACAGACAAACAGCGGTTCCTTGAAATCAATAATCAAGCCTTTATGCTGCCAAAGAAGTTTGAATTCCAGTCTTGTCGGGGAGACGAGGTAACTTCAATTTTATTAAGCTCTAATGAACTCAATCATTAGAAATGCCACATTAACCCAGAGCCACAGATTAATGTGCGTACTCAGAGAGTATCATCGTCATTTCTCCATCAACGCCTATGTTGTGACCACTCTTTAGAATTGTTTCTTGGAGATAATTCTAAAGAGTGTTCACAACATAGGCTTTGGTGCAGAAATATGGAAGTTAATTTTGAAAATGTTTTGCCCATCTTATCTGGAGCTCTATCTGACAGTGAATTTTGTGATAATCTACAGTGATGTCTCGTTAATCCGGAAACGTTCGTTCCCGGCGAAATTTCCGGATTAACGAATTTTCCGGATTAACGAATCGCCGTTGTATGCTGCAAAATATCAACTCAATCATAAACATTTACTTTCGCATCAAGAAGTCTTCGTGTAACGTTCATGTGTGCATATGCCATATGCCCGTAATAATCGCAAGTCATATCAAATTAATTGCCTTGTTTGACGTTCTAAATGCTTTTTGCACCCTATCCATAAGTGTCAGTTCTCTCAATTGAGTAATGCAATGTCGATTATCGAATTTGCCTGCGGACAAACTTTGTAAAATCGACCTTGGTCTCCATTTTGACATGACTGGTTTCCCGAATATTCCATCCGCGTACATGTACTTGTAAGGCGGAAGTCGGGAACCAGCCAGCTCACGCGTGAGTTAGAATCCTTGGGAATTCCTAGCGGGAATCCCCTAGTAATTTCTGAATTAGCAATTCATTTAAGGTGATTAACAGTTTAACGATGGCGGCGCGGTTTTAACGTAACAAGTTAATTGGGCGTGTGCTCATCTCAATAAGGAACATTAAAGAACAGTAAAGAATATCAAACCAATTAAACAGTTTGCACACAGTCGGGGGTTGTTTTACCCATGCCCGTGATTGTAAACACAAGAATTCGCACCTCCGCGATGCACTATTGTTTAGTGTCAGGGGTCATTAAGCCCCGGGGCTACGGCCCCGGCCGGATTAACGAGTCACAAATACAGGTAAATACATAGATTGGTTACCGGAAATCTATGTCCGGTTCCGGAACGCGAATTTCCGGATGTAACGAGTCAATTTACTGCACAAAAAATCCGTTCCCCTCGACTTTCGTCCGGATCGCGAGTTTTCCGGATTAACGAATTCCGGATTAACGAGACATCACTGTATATGCAAACAGTAACTGTTGGAATTAAGATAAGATGCCATGTAACTTAGTGTATGGTCAATCGAGATGAGATGCCAAGTAACTTACTGTCTCATCATTTGAGATGAGATGCCATGTAACTTAGTTTTTCGTAAATCGAGATGAGATGCTAAGTAACTTAGTGTCTTGTCAATCGAGATCAGATGCTAAGTAACTTAGTGTCTAGTCAACCGAGATGAGATGCTAAGTAACTTAGTGTCATGTCAATCGAGATGAGATGCTAAGTAACTTAGTGTCATGTCAATCGAGATGAGATGCCAAGTAACTTAGTGTCATGTCAATCGAGATGAGATGCCAAGTAACTTAGTGTCATGTCAATCGAAATGAGATGCCAAGTAACTTAGTGTCTCGTCAATCGAGATGAGATGCCAAGTAACTTAGTGTCTCATCAATCGAGACGAGATGCCAAGTAACTTAGTGTCTCATCAATTGAGATGAGATGCCAAGTAACTTAGTGTCTCGTCAGGATCCAAACTGTTAGACACTCTCACCATATTTCTGAAAAATGAGAGAAAAATTTAACTGAAAAAAAAATGTACAAATTTTACTTATTTCTTACTTAGCAAGTAAAGATTTTAACCTTTTACTCCACAAATACACCTTCACAAACAGAGTAGATCCATATCAAATGGCTCCTGTAGGAGCCATCTGATCAGGGTCTGCTCTGTTTGCTCATGATATAATATAGATAAGATTCTACCATTCCTGCCATGGCTCAAATTTCCTGTATCCATGTGTTATTATAATAGGTAATAATTAATATTCATCAATTTATATGGAGTAAAAGGTTAAGAAATGAGACATGTAATATTTTTTGCCAGGTACGACAGATTAGTGCTCAAAAACCAGTTCAAGATCTGCTGTTACAGAGTTACAAATCCTCTCAGAAAGTTTTGGAACAGCTGAAGTTAGACAATGATGAGGTAAGACAGGGTCAGGAATAGGGGCTAGAAAGGGGTCAAACTTGTTGGATCAGGAATAGGGGCTAGAAACGGGTCAGACTTGTTGGATCAGGAGTAGGGGCTAGAAATGGGTCAGACTTGAAGGATCAGAAATAGGGGCTAGGAATGGGTCAGACTTGGAGGATCAGGAATAGGGGCTAGGAATGGGTCAGACTTGGAGGATCAGGAGTAGGGGCTAGAAATGGGTCAGACTTGGAGGATCAGGAATAGGGGCTAGGAATGGGTCAGACTTGGAGGATCAGGAGTAGGGGCTAGAAATGGGTCAGACTAATTATACCCCAGGCTACAAAGTTACATGGGGTATATATTTTTTTACCAATCTGTCAGTCCGTCCATGTATCACAATACATTGTTGCTCATCTAGCACTTTCATTTCTTGACCAAAGTACAATGTTTTCACGCATTTGCAAACAGAGAAGACCCAGATCAGATGGCTCCTAGAGGAGCCGTCTGATCAGGGTCTGCTCTGTTTGCCAATATAATTTGATAGATCTGTTTCTTTGCTTTCTAAAATGTCTACAATGCTCCACCTTTCATATTTATTTATAACTATTTTCTTAATGAATATTCAGTAGTTATTGAAATTTGGGCTAAATATAGAACAGGGAAAGGGTTAATCCTGTAATCCAAGAACATTCATTTAAGAAATAAGGACCTCATGAACATTATTTAGGTGAATTGTTACATGTATACCCCACGCAATAAAGTCTGTCCGTCTGTGTGTCATCTGTTAATTGTTACATGTATACCCCACGCAACAAAGTCTGTCCGTCTGTGTGTCATCTGTTAATTGTTACATGTATACCCCACGCAACAAAGTCTGTCCGTCTGTGTGTCATCTGTTAATTGTTACATGTATACCCCACGCAACAAAGTCTGTCTGTCCGTCTGTGTGTCATCTGTTAATTGTTACATGTATACCCCACGCAACAAAGTCTGTCCGTCTGTGTGTCATCTGTTAATTGTTACATGTATACCCCACGCAACAAAGTCTGTCCGTCTGTGTGTCATAATACATTGTTGCTCATCTAGCACTTTCATTTCTTGACCAATTTTTCTCAAATTTGCTTTAAGAATTGTCTTGAATAAAAGAATGGATGTATTTGATTTTAAGAGGAATCTGTTTAAATGGTTGGGACTTATTAATCATTTATACATGTAGAACACTATGCCTGACCAGTATTGAGTTTAAACCTTACTTAATAAGAGATACCTTTTGACACCTTTGCAAACAGAGCAGATCCAGATCAGACTACTCCTGCTTTGTTTTCATATAAAATATCTTACATCTGCTTCTAATCTATTTGTCATACTGATGTATTGTTGTATATAACACTGTAAGATATATAAGTTAATATTCATAATGGGTGGAGTTAATATTCATAATGGGTGGAGTCTGCCATGACTATGAGTGTTTTGTATGAGTGTAGCTGATATGAGACTGTTCCATTGAAGATGGCTGTTTTGTATGAGTGTAGCTGATATGAGACTGTTCCATTGAAGATGGCTGTTTTGTATGAGTGCAGCTGATATGAAACTGTTCCATTGCAGATGGCTGTTTTGTATGAGTGTAGCTGATATGAGACTGTTCCATTGAAGATGGTCTCTTTTACTGAAATGCTAGTAACCTTTGTTTTTCTGGTATTGGTATGTTACTTTCATGTTGTAGACTTGGAAGTCTCTAGAAGCAACAGAGCGGTCTCTTACAGAACTGATTAACAGGAAAGATGTGGATGTGACCAGTTTATTCATGGATGAGAATGGGACTGCTCCGCCAAGGTCACCCCATGAGACAGACAAGAAACGTTCCCAGAGACTGGAGACAGAAGGATACTACCTGAATGTATGTTATAAATGTCCATTGACACATTCTAATACTGGATTAACAATTTTCTTCATGAATATGCATGTAAGAAATAATAACACCATAAGTATTTTTATAATGGCATAACTATGAGCACATGAATTTTTACTTTAATGTAGCTCATTATTCAAAAAGTATGAGAGGTATCAACTTTAATCTTCATAGTTGGGTAGATCTCATTGAGGAGAAGGCCCCTACATGAGAACCATAACTCTTGATTTCAAAATTTTGGAGTTATGTTCCTTTAGTTAAAGTGCTCAGGGTGAGCTTTTGTGATCATCTGATGTCCGTCGTCTGTCGGCATGCATCGTCCGTCGTCAACAATTTGAACCTTTAAAAATCATCTCCTTAGGTCCTCTTCAAAAGTTATATAAATTATGCCCCTGGGGTAAAAATTGGCCCTGCCCCAGGGGTGGCCGGTTTTCTATAGAAACATATAGTGAAAACTTTGAAAATCTTCTCCTGATTGTCTGGTGAGTGATATCAGGGCCATCATGGTCCTCTTGTTTAACGTTATACCTGTTGAATATTCATGTAAGAAATAATAACATCATTAATATTAATTAGATTTTTATAATGGCATGTGAACACAGGACATTTTGGGCCCTGCAGAAACTATAGAATCAGATCTGTATTATACCATTAGCAAACAGAGCAGACCCTGATCAGACAGCTCTTTTATAGGAGTCATCTGATCTGGATCTACTTTGTTTGCAAAAGTGTGGAAATGCATTTATATGAAGGAAAGGGTTAAGTAAGTTTTCTGCTATTTCTTTGCAAAGAAGATTGTCTGAGTGTCACACACTGGTTCTGGTGAGATGTTGAGTAATTTGGCATCTGGCTATAAAGCAAACATCATTACAAATTGCCCATAGTGTTGGGAGTATTATAGCTTTGCTAATAGAACTGTGAGTTATATGGTAGCCGATACAGAGTAACAGATAAAGGTGCATACACAAATACTAAAACTGTCATTTCTCCACCAAACCTTATATTGTGACCACACTTTAGAATCATCTTGAAGACAATTCTAAAGAGTGGCCACAACATAGGGTATATAGGGGAAATAAAGAAATTATTGTAAAATTTATTTTAATGAATGCATCTTATATCTGGATCTGTGTGATAACAATGTAGCGTTGTATTGTTTGTACAGAAATTCAGGTCGTACACGCTGAGTAATAACAGGATAGCAAGATTACAGGCCAAGTATTCCTCCATACAGAAAGCCCTGGGCGAGGACATGTCATCCACAGGCATCAGAGTCAGGTAGATATATAGCACTCATTTCTAGATATATGTCATCCACAGGCATCAAAGTCGGGTAGATATATGTCACTCATTTCTATGTTTCCCTTCCTTAAACTTTAGCACTTTAATTCCTGATAATGTTTGCAAACAGCTTTGATCCTGGTTAGATTACTTGTAACTTAGTGTCTCATCAGGATCCATACTGTTTGATATTTGACTCCAGGTTATAAAACTTCAGAATTTGAATATTGAGTTCATTCTTAAGTATAGCACTTGTGAGATTCAAGTTCCTCTTGAAATCCGACCAATCCTGTGCTTGAGAAGGAACTACGAATTCAAGGAAGACAAATCTACACACAATAATGTTTTTCATAGGACAGTTAACTGAGCATGTTAACTCTTGGCACGCTACAAAACCATGATTACTGTGCAAACAGTTTGGATCCGGATGAGACGCTGCATAATGTGGTGTGTCATCAGGATCCAAACTGTTTGACACTTGACCATATTTCTGCAAAGAAATCAGAGAAATTTTATGTTTAGAATTGAAGCAGACGACAATCGTTGCAGATGACAAAATTGCTTGTAAAGCGTTATAGGTATGACATGGCTTGCAGTGCATGGCAAACATTTTTAGGCTATTGTGATTGAAAACTGCTCTGTTGGTGTTGTGGTAACAATTAAAGTTTTAGGTCCATGCGAAATACAAGGTACTTAACCCTTGGAGTGCTGAATGTTCAAAGTGGAATGGTCCATCACTGCTTAATGGTGGAGTCCATTATCATTTGTGAAAGGATTCTGAATGGCAATCAGTGCTGACGCCGACCCTGATCAGATAATTCCTCTAAAGGCCCTTCTGATCTGAGTCTACACTGTTTGCTAATGCTAGTAGTCAAGTATTGTTTCCTGCATTCAAAAGATTAACCCTTTTCTCCATGAATATGCATGTAAGAAAATAGGATATCATCAACATTAATTAGATTGATTTGTTATAAAGCACATAGACAAGTGAATTTTTAGTCATGACAGAAACTACATAATTATATCTACATTATATCACAAACAAACAGAGCAGACCCTGATCAGACAGCTCACTAGGAGGAGCCTTGTGAACCAGGTGTACTCTGTTTGCAAAGGTGTTAAGAGGTATTTATGGAGTAAAAGGTTAATATATATTTATGTTCTCATGATAGCAGCCAAAAATATCAAAGGAGTGTAACGCTGGATAAGCTGTATGCATGACACATATTCAACATGCGGTAAAGTTGTCTTTTGATTGATTGTTGGCTTGTTACACTTGTTTGGGGATTGCAGTTTTGTACTTTCAAAAATATGGTTCTTATTAAATCTTAATGAAGTATAGTGAATTTGTTGATTGATGACATTTAAGGTATTCTGTTTTTCAAAGCAACATAATGCTAAACAGCTATGGTTGGTATATTTCTATGTGTGTATTGTGTGTAGATCAAATTTATAAAATTGAATTATTATGAAGGCAAACTGTGAAGTGGAAATGCTCTCTTTTAACCCTTTCCCTGCTCTGTGTTCATTCCAAATTTCAATACCTACTGAATATTCATAGATAAAATGATTATAACGAAATATGGAAGATGGAAAATTGTAGCCATTTTAGAAAGATCTTTGAAATTCTATTAGCAAACAGAGTAGACCCTGATCAGATGGCTCCTCTAGGAGCCGTCTGATCTGGGTCTACTCTGTTTGCAAATGCGGGTTTTATATGAGGGAAAGGGTTAATCTTATCATGCAGAGTGCAACCTGCCTGGCAGTTGCTTCGATACAGAGACCCTGAGTGACTCCTCAGGATCCAAACTCTGAGACACACGATCAATAGTTTCTGAAAGACTTCAAGTAGAAACCAGTAGATCAAAGGTTTAACAGATCAGAGATTGAAGAGACATTAAGTTTTCAACATAACAAGGGTTATGATTATTTAACTTTTTGTGCAGCTGTTTAAGTCAGGGTGTACAGGTTTGTGTAACTCGTTTACTACAAACATCTTACAAACAAATACTTTTAGTTATCCTAAACACACGCAACCTCCCTTCTCCACTAGTATGTAAAACTCAGTTAATAGTCACTTTGGCACCGTTGTGGATAACTTTTAACTCTTTCCTTACCTGATGAATATTTATGTAAGAAACAATGACGACATAAATATTTATAATCTGAAAAAGGATCTTTTTTTTACACTGGCAGAAATTTTAGAATATCATAATAAACTGAGTAAACCCTGATGAGACAGTTCCTTCAGGAACCTTCTGATCTGGCTCTACTCTGTCTGCAAATGCATGAATCATCAATGGGTGTTTGTTTGCCCTGCATTAAAGGCATTTCAAAGCTCCTTATATAAGTGACCCCCCCTATATACACAGTATCCAGCTGTGCTGATTGATTCCCTGGAGTGCTCCTGCAGTGTCCAGTCAGGGTCAATGACCATATGGGATAAAGTTATGCAATTATACCTTGATCCAGGTAGATAAGCATATAAGGTGCATGGCTGTACACTTTTTGTTTTTGTGTGAAATGACCAATAAAAATATCTTTAAAAAAATTAACCCTAAAATTCCCTCATATAAACCTGTTTTTACGCATTAGCAAACAGAGTAGACCCAGATCAGACGGCTCCTATAGAAGCCGTCTAATCAGGGTCTGCTATGTTTGCTTTTGACATGATATAGATCGGATTCTACAGTTTTTGTCAAATCAAAACTTCTCCTTATAGAAATAATGTGTTTTACGCATAAAAATAAGAGTAGACCCAGATCAGATGGCTCCTATAGAAACTGTCTGATCAGGATCTGTTCTGTTTGCTTTTGACACAATATAGATTTGATTCTACAGTTTTTATCAAAGCTAAAACTTCTCTTTATGGAAATAACATAGTTTTACGCATTAGCAAACATAGTAGACCCAGATCAGTTTTTGTCAAAGCAAACAGGGAAAGGGTTAATAGGTGTTTAGAAATAATTCTAGCTCTAGGTGTGAATATCTGATAATCAGTCAATTAAACGGGTCATTAATTTTTTAACAAATGAAATTGAGAAGAGTTACTCATTTTTTTGAGTAACAGTAACAGTAATTATTAATTGACAATAATTTTGATTAACTTAAATCATTATTTGTTTTAAAAATCAAATTCAAATAAATACAATTAATAGCAAGGAGAAAAGTCTTTATCAAACACCCAAATTTCAGCTAAATGCCAATAATAAAGACTATATTACATGCCTCGCATAATCAAAAATATTAAAATAAATGATCATAATGATACTAAATACTTTTTTCAGTCACATAAATTAACTGCAGAAATAAACATAACATTATATAAAGAAATCAAAGATAATCAAACTATCATTTCATTTACCTGTAGATATTTTATCAATAATTCTACTGCATATGACAGACTTGATAATTGACTATTGATATCCAGCTGTGAAATTCCCAGTGTGGCACCATAGAGCACCCGAAATACACAGCATGGGTCAACATTCCTTTCGAAATGCCTTTAAGCAACCACCTGCTTTATAATATGCCTATGTTCAGTAAATGAATGAATGGCCACTTAAGACAGGTTCTACTGTAGTTTGACCGGAGTCTGCTTTATTTGCTTCAGTTTGTCCAAATATGTGGGGTAATTAGGGTTTTTGTCTGCTTACAACAGCCTGTCAGTGAAACATTGGCTGTTTACAAATATCAGCTATATACAGTGAAATCCCTGGTTGTTTACAAATGACTGCTTACAACAGCCCGTCAGTGAAACATTGGCTGTTTACAAATGACTGCTTACAACAGCTTGTCAGTGAAACACTGGCTGCTTACAAATATCAGTCATATCAGCTATATATAGTGAAATCCCTTCAAACCTGACATTAAATTTAGTATAAATATCGGTCTTGGAGACAGGTGGCAGCTCAATACAGGGTGAAAGTCATGCAGAAAGCTCTTCTAGGAGCTTTCTGCATGACTTTCAGTCTACTCTAAGCAGCCACCTGCCTAAAAGTATCTAAATTCTTCTCTACTAGAATTCTGGTTTAGATGGTTTTACTGTACAGAAATTTGGGAACTTCCAGTTAGCTATTCACAAATATCAGTGGAGTTATAAACAGCTGTTTTGTCAAATTATGAAAAGGTATTTTGTGAATGAATCTATTTTGATGCCAACATTTCAGGAAAGGTTCGGAGCATCGCTTGATCTTAGAGCTTTCTGCAAGGTTCAACAGGTAGTCCCAACTGCTAGTAAAAAAAATGTCTAATACAGAATGCATTCTCACTGACTGCGCTCTCAAAGTAGAACTCTCAGTTGTTTGTAAAACCTAACAATAATTATAATTGTGTAAATATACTGAGCACTGGCCTTGATAAGCTTGGTAAATATCTAGAAGTTTCATCACCTGCATTGAGTAACATATCAGTAGTGCATGGTCGTTTTGAAAAATGTAACAGTAAGTTCAAATTAAATTATTTGAGACAGGTACCGTATTCTCCCTAATAAATGTCCATACTCTAATAATTAAACGTCCCCTTACTTCTCTGGGGGAAACTAATGATTAAAACAACTAAAACCATTATATGATAACCATATAATAAAGATATATAGGTTTTACAAATTACAGGAGGTAGCTTAATGCAGACTGAAAGCAATGCAGAAAGCTCCTATGAGATCTCTGCATTGGTTTCATTTCTGCATTAAGCAAACACCATTGCATAAAATGCAATATTCTCCTTTAAAAAAACTTAACGCCCCCAGGAGCATTATTAGAGACAATATGGTATTACGGTATTAAGTGTTGAGTCTGCCCTGGATCTGTTCTGAATTTGTAATCAGAGTTCCAGAAATGAAGTCTTAACCCTTCGCTTGCTGAATTTTAAAATACATTTCTCCTTCTTTACCCATGCCCAGTTGTATAATTACATATATCTTCACTGTGTACAAGTATTTCGCTGTGCAATCACTGCTGTGGAGTGCACTGGTTGCACAATCAACTTGTAAATAGTGCAGACCCTGATGAGACAGCTCCTGCAGGAGCTGTCTCATCTGGGTCTTCACTATTTACAGGTAGGTATATTGACGTGATTAGCAAGCGAAGGGTTAAGTATGGCTATGGGCTGTGACTGGATTATGTCAAGGCTTGAATGTATGTGTACATGTATATAGTTAAGGTACTTTTCTCTGTATGTATGTCATCCAACAAATAGTCAAACTCACTGTGCAACATGTACAATTTACAGGCAAGTATAACTCTATAACTGGAAAATGAAAAGAATTAACCCTTCTCCTGTTGAGCTTGACCTGACTGACCTTTGCAAACAGCTTGGTTTTCAGACGGGATACCAAGACAAGTACCTTGGCATCTCATAGGATCTAAGCTGTTTGACACTCATTTGAACGTTTCTCACAAGCTTGAATGAATTAGATGAAAGATTGGAGATTAACCTGAATCTCATAGATATTTCTTCTAACATGTTTGTATACAGAGTAGACCAAGATAAGATGGTTCCCATAGGAGTCATTCTATCAGGGTCTGCTTTGTTTGCTTATTGAACAATATAGTTCTGATTCTTCAGGGTCTGTCATGCCCAAAACTTCCCTTCTTCATTTGTTACTCTGACAATTCAGTTACTATTCATGACGTCATTATGCCGTATATGAATATTCATGTATTCATGCGGTAAAAGGTTAACCAGGTAGCATTGTTACAGGAGGATAATGGGTTAACACAAATATCACAATGTAATCTGATGATGAACTAGTTGTTAGGAGGATAAGTAAACAGGCTTTGAGATTATAATACTTCTGAGTCTCAGTTCATTCTCAAGCGTCTGATTGGTCAGCTTTTGTGCTTTGCTCAAATTCTGACCAATCAGATACTTGAAAATGAACTCAAACTCAAGCAAACTATTTTATAACCTTTGTATTATCTATCCAGGAATTTGCAATGGAATACTACTTGTATTTCTTGTCCATGCTGTTTAAAAAAAAACAGGCTTGACATTTTCCTGTTCTGTAAGGCATGAGAACCTCTGCAGTGTGGCATCTAAATGAGAAGGCAAGTTTCTTGATGTCTCATCAGGATCCAAACTGTTTGACAATATTTTCAAGGAGAAATGGATGAAAAGAGTTTGAAAATGTAGCAGAAGACAAATTTGCAGATGTTTGTATACAAAAAGGTAACCCATTACTCCATGAATATTCATGCAAGAAGTAATGAAATTTTTAGATCACATATTAAACAAGACATTTATGCCATGGCAGGAACTAGAATCTGATCTATATTGTTCTATGTGCAAACAGAGCAGATTGTGATCAGATGGCTCCTACAGGAGCTGTCTGATCTGAGTCTACTCTTTTGGTGAATGTGGTAAAAGGCGTATTTATGGAGTAAAAGGTTAACACAGAGAGTATTGTTGTTCTACATTTTTCTACCAAACATTCATGTGCACATTTGCTATTTGAAAAATTCATCTAATGAATATTCATTATGTAATTATTTACACCATGAATATTCAACAGGAAAACCGTTGATAAACAACAAGATTTTGACTGAGATATTAGAGATTTAGATATATGAATACTCCTCTTATCTGCAGCTTGAAGTCTATCTATACAAATGTATAACATGGCATGAATCTCTCTCCAATGCAGAGGCTCAGATAAGATGCATAAGTTAAAATATCCTTTATTTCTGCACTAAACCCATTGTTGTGACCACTCTTTAGAATCATCTGTCCAAAACGATTCTGAAAAGTGGTCACAACATAGGGTTTTAATGGAGAAACAACGATTTTAATACAATATTTAACCCTTTCCCTGTTCTATATTTAGTCCAGATTTGAATACCTACTGAATATTCATGGCCGACATGGTTATAATGAAACATGGAAGGTGGAACATTGTAGCCATTTTAAAAAGTAAAGAAACAGATCTATCAAATTCTATAAGCAAACAGAGTAGACCCTGATCAGACGGCTCCTCTAGGAGCCGTCTGATCTGGGTCTACTCTGTTTGCAAATGCGTGAAAACACGTTTGTTATGAGGGAAAGGGTTAAATATGCCAGTTTATCTGTTGCTCTGCTTCAGTATCAGTATTTAAGTTTTGTGTTGCAAAATAGTATCAATATTTAAGTTTTGTGTTATATCAAGTCTTGTTTAAACACTATTATTGTATCAGTGGCATGAGATTTAAATCAAGTCTTTTATAACAAAAGCATTGGATTTTTTCTTCTTTTAATGCCTATGTGGATAGTTGGCAGTCGGATGATAGTTCAGACACTTCAAGATCAGGGTGAGATTCCAACAGTGCATGATGGAATAGGGTACCATGTTAGGGTTTTGTATTGGTTAGGGTACCATGTTGGGGTGTTGTATTAGTTTTAAAGCTTTTTCAGGGGCGTAGCTAGCGATACCGAAAAGCAAATGTTTTATTTATCATAAGCATTTCAAAACTACTAAAAATTCTAAATTTCCCCAGGGGAGCCCTCAGACCTCTATAGCCACGGTTAGTACATTATATTTGGATTCAGCTACGCTCCTGTTTTTATACCCCACATACATTGAAGATCCTAGATCATCACATGGACTTTGGTCTGTCTGTTTGGCGGCTGTCTGTCCATATCTGCCTAAGTGGCCATCACTTTTGAATTAACCCAGTATTCCGTATAAACACTGTTTTACACCTTTGCAAACAGTGTGGACCCTGATCAGATAGCTCCTTCTCCAGTTTCTATCATAGACAACACTTTCTGTGCTTATATGTTATTATAAATATTTACATAATTAATATTCATGATGTCATTTTATCTTACATGAATAATTATGATGTAAATTGTTATAAATACAAGGTGAAGGTTTCCTAGGAAGTATATCCAGTAGAACATCTCTTAAAGTAGTCATTTGATTATTATACATGGGTGCCTTTAAAGGCAGGTGGTTGCTTAATGTAGAACAGAAGTAATGCAGGGAGCTTTCTGCATAACTAATGCCCTACATTAGGCTATTATTTTCCTTAATCCTGTTCTCAGATCTATCAAATTTCATTAGCAAACAGAGCAGACCATGATCAGATGGCTCTTCTAGGAGCTATCTTATATTGGTCTACTCTCTTTGCAGATGCGTGAAAAGGCGTTAATATGAAGGAGACTTGACTTGTTTTGAATGGCAATGTAGATAGGTTTCACTGTGCTCACCTAGTATCTTATATGTTGTTACATTGCCACTTCCAGTCACTGTGCTTGCCTAGTACATGTGTCTAATAGGTTGTTACATTGCCACTTCCAGTCATTCAAGGGTATACTAAGGCTATAGTAACCCTGTACTATTCACATAAGAAATAATGACATCATGAATATTCATCATCTGAAGTTTTATTATGACGTTGACAACAAAGTATTTTTAAACATGGCAGAAACTGTAGAAGCAGATGATATACACTACTGGTATTTCGTAAGAAAACTAAGCCGACCCTGATCTGACAGCTCCTGTGGGCGGTGTCTGTTCTGAGTCTGCTCTGTTTTGTAAAGGTGTCTATATCAGGTATAGAGTTAAGAAGTAAATTACTGATGATTGCATAGTGTTTCACACACTTAACTTGTCTGCTTTGTTGGTTTTCCCCCACCCCCACCCCCACCCACCATTACTACAACATGATTAATGATTAAACACTAAACAGAGAAGAGAGAGGAATATGGGTATAGAGAGTTATACAGAATTCAAGAGAAACTTTCTATGTTGTGTATGTATGTATGTAGTTCTGTTGTAAAAAGATTTACTGTGGTAAATATCATATTTAACCCTTAGATTACTGAAACGTTCAAAGTGAAATGTTCCATCCGTGCTAAAATATTGAGTTTATTCAGTATGAAAATATTTTTAAATGTGCTAAAGGCTTTTGAATAACAGTGTAGACCCTTAGCAGAGGATTCCTCTAGGAACCCTGCAATCTGGGTCTTCACTTTTTATACGCCCGTCTTCAGACGGGACGTATTATGTCGTGGCGTTGTCCGTCCGTCCGTCCGTCCGTCTGTCTGTCTGTCTGTCTGTCCGTCCGTCCGTCCGTCCGTGAACTTTTGTTTGTCCGCTCTCTAACTCGAACAAATTGAATCGGATCCTTTTCAAACTTGGTCAGCATGTATATGGCCAAAATGACTCGGCTAAGTTCGATAATCAGCAACATCGCCCTGCACACTTCTGAATTATCTCCCCTTTTTTAATAAATTTTTAACAAAATTCTCTTGTCCGCTCTCTAACTCGAACAAATTGAATCGGATCCTTTTCAAACTTGGTCAGCATGTATATGGCCAAAATGACTCGGCTAAGTTCGATAATCAGCATCATCGCCCTGCACACTTCTGAATTATCTCCCCTTTTTTATTAACTTTTTAACAAATTTTAAACAAAATTCGTTTTTTGTCCGCTCTCTAACTCAAACAAATAAAATCCAATCCTCATCAAACTTAGTCAGCATGTATATAGTCAAAATGACTTGGTCAAGTTCGATAATCACCAACATTGCCCCACCCACTACTAAATTATCTCCCCTTTTTTTAATATATTTAAGTGGAATTGTTATGTTTTTTTATATGACATTCGCCTGTCTTCATAACTAGACACAGAATGCATATATATATATACACCTGGAAACGTTCAGTGTATTTTCTATTTTCTTTTAAAAATCTATGTATGAAAAGGGGGGTTACTGCAGGAAAAGTCATTGGACTTGTCACAAAATCAATAGCTGTCTTCCCTGTATGGTGATGAAGCTAAGTATATAATTTGGTTACAACAGGTCTATATTATATATATAGCTCTACTAGGCAGTTGCCAATGATAGTTTCACATTGTAACAGATTCAATTTCCTATTAAATTGGCTTATCACTGACTTTGCCGACGGGCGTATTTTGCTGCACAGCGGTGCTCTTGTTGCAAATGTCATTTCACATTTTTGCCACATTCTAAGGGTTAACAGATATACAATGTATATAGTTTATGTAAAACAATATAAGTATCTTTTGTTTTCATCCCCTTAACCCATTCCCGTATAGGCTATTTTTAGATCCAACCTCTTTGAACAAATCTACTGAAAAGGAGCATTTACTACTAAAAAGGAAATTTTTTAGAATTGTGTAGTGTTGAAACCATTGTGATAAATAGAGCATTTGCTCCTATGGAGCAAATGCTCTATTTATCACAATGGTTTCACAAAGTGACTTTTACAGAAGCGTCAAAAGGCGTCTATATGCGGGAATGGGTTAACCTTTTACTTCATAAATTTACATATGTAAACTTTTGCTTAACCCATTCCCGCATATTGACACCTTTTGACGCCTCTGTGTAAGTCATTTTCTGAAACCAATGTGATAGATAGAGCATTTGCTCCTTTGGAGCTATCATTCTATTTATCATAATGATTTAAAAACTACACAATTCTAAAAGTTTCCTTTTCTCTAATAAATGCTCCTTTTTGGTAGATTTATTCAAAGAGGTTGGATCTCAAAATAGCCTATGAGGGAATGGGTTAATTTACCTATTAGATCTTGTTCTACATTGTCTGCCATGATAAAATGCCCTTGTTTCATGTATATTAGTAAAACATCAGTTAATATTTATAAAGCCATACATATATTTATGAAGTAATAGGTTGAAGGTTATTTCAGAATATTTTGTTATCCTCCACCATAGACAGAGGGATATAGTTTTGGCCTCATCCATGCATCTGTATTACAATAACAGATAAAAAGGAAACGTTTTAGAATTCTGTAGTTTTGAAACCATCGTGATTAATAGAGCTTTTATCACAATGGTTTCAAAAAAGTGACTTTTACAGAGGCATCAAAAGGCATCAATATGAGTGATTGTACATTTTCTGCATGTACAGTAAGACCTTGGATTAACATCCACTTAAATGTCCACTCATAGTCTGAGAGTTTAACTCTTTACTCCATAAACATGCCTTCGAATGCCTTTGAAAACAAAGTAGACCCAGATCTTGCAGGAGTCACCTGATCATGTTCTGCTCTGTTTGCGTATGGAATTATATAGATCTGATTCTACACTGTCTGCTGTAGTGCCGGACACTGCAAACAGTGTAAGGCTGGCCTTCAGGAAGGAGTCCTTTTATGTGGGTCTATACTGTGGATTCTAGTTAATATATTTAATGCAATCAATTTGAGGTCCTTTTATAAATATTAGCAATGTTATAAATATTAGCAATGCAGTGTGAAGACATGAAGCTATTATTACCACTTATCTTTAAACTAAATTTACTAAGTGTGCTTTAACCCCTTCCCTGTTGAATATTCATGTAAGAAATAATGACATCATAACTATTTATTAGCTGAATTATATATGGCATACATGGACGTACACATGACATTTTGGTATTAGTAGTAATTGTGGAGACAGATCTATCCTAATTTCATAAGCAAAAAGCAACAGGACATATCTGACCTGGGTCTACTCTGTTTGCAAAGATATGAAAATATGTTTATATGAGGGAAAGGGTTAACAGGGACATAGACAGATCGTGTAGACTCAGATGAGGGGGTATGGTTGCCAAATGGTACAATAGTTAGGCTAATATTTTGGCTTACTCAATCTTTCAGTGGTGTGAGTATTAATTGTTGTTACTAATGTGAAAATTATTTTTAATTTTTAGTCCCTTACTCCTTGAATATTCATGTAAAAATAACAATATCATGAATATTAATTAGATTCCTTTTTATAATGGCATTTCATGAACATGTGAAATTTTTGCCATGGCATAAACTGTAGTCATATCTATATTCTTTCATAAGCAAACAACAGACTCTGATCAGACAGTTCCTCCAGGAGCCATCTGATCTGAGTCTACTCTGTTTGCAAAGACATAGAGAGTTGTATTTATGGAGTAAAGGGTTAAACGTTGTGAATCTAGTAAACTAAACCATTTGAATGCAGGAAACAAGTGAACTGGCATTTGCAAACTGTTTAGACTCAGTCAGACAGGTTCTGTAGGAGCCCTCTGATCAGGATCTACACTGTTTGTCATTCAGAATCCTATCACAGAGTAAACCCTTTCCGTCTGTAAGAACTCTGTTACTAAATAATGATGGACCATTCAACATTGAAGTTCCAGCATTCAGATTGTTATTTCTTTGCATGCTAGAGACGATTTGTGATTACATATACAAATACTAAGTCTTTTGATCCAGATCAGACACTGATTAACACGGAGTCTCATCTGGATTCAAAGTGTTTGACCTTCAGATAGTACTTATGAAAAATATTTGAAGAAAAGTCAGCTTTAAAAATTATGGTAGATGACAATTTTTGCAGATGGCAATTACTTAAAGTGTGCAAAGAATTTATTACCACATTTAGAGACTGAAAATGGATTCTATAGCAATGATTGACTTAGTCTGCATGAATTGGCAGTCTGCATGAATTGGCATGAAACTCAGAAGGAAATTATGGAGAAATAATGATGTATAATTATACACTTATTGTTTGTCAGCAATGTAGATTAATTAAACATATTTGACATCATAAGCTGACTTTTTATAATGGCACAATTATGTACATGGATGTTTGGTATTAGGAGAAACTGTGGAGTCATATCTATTATGATTTCATAACAGAGCAGACCCTGATTTCAGGAAATGAGTCAGTGCACTAGCATTTTCAAACAGTATAGACCCAGATCAAAGGAATGGTAGATGAGGAACCCTCTGATCAGGGTCTGCATTGTTTGTCATTCTGTTGCTTATGACACAATATAGATTTGATGATGTAGTTCCTACCAATACCAAACTATTTCTTTGTTCATTTGCCATTATATAATCCAGTCAGTGAATATCCATCGTGTCATTATATCAAGGAATGTTCATGGGGAAAGGGTTAAAAAATGGTGAAACAAAATAATAAGCAGAAAAAACAAGTGTGGTTGAGCTTTATTCATCAAAGTGTCAAACATTATGACCACTGTAGTGACCAAGTCATCAGATTAAACAGTATTATATGACTTTTTGTACTCAAAAAGTGGAAGGCACAACAAAGTCTGTAGCCTAACTTTAACCCTCTCAGTGCTGCATTTCCAGAGTGGAATAACCCATCAGTGTGTTTTATATAGAGGTCACTCAGTAAGAAAGACTAGAGGAGTTTGAATAACATGCAGAGAAGACCCTGATTAGACAGCTCCTCTAGGATCCCCCTGGACTGGGTCTAGACTGTTTGCAGAAGACAGTGCATACATGTTCTGCATTCAACGGGTTAAATTAGACTGATATACCACAGTAGCAAACCGTGAAGACTCATCAAACGACTCATTCAGGGGAAATGTTTAACTAGATCTGCATTGTTTGCCTAAGTTTGTCTGCATACTTGAGATTATTAGGGTAGCTATTTTACACTGTTGTAGTATGTATATTTTATGCAGAATGATTGTACAGATTATTGGGGGTGTTATTTAACCCATTCCCACTTAGGCTATTTTTAGACCTAACCCCTTTGATTAAATCTACCAAAAAGGAGCTTTAACTAGAGAAAATGAATTTTTCAGAATTGTGTAGTTTTGAAACCATTGTGATAAATAGAGCATTTGCTCCTGTGGAGCAAATGCTCTATTTATCACAATGGTTTCATAAAGTGTCTTTTACAGAAGCGTCAAAAGGCGTCTATATGCGGGAATGGGTTAAAAGAAGATACCAAAAAATGTAATGGCAATTAAGATAGAGGCATATTTAGGAAGATTTTGATATAAATTAATTTTGTCGGCAGAGCCTTTCTTGTTAGTACTTGTTAGAATTGTTTCTCTGATATGAATCTGAGATGTCATAACTCTTGTGAGAATCAATGGGACAAGTTTTTGCAGATAAATGTAATAAGAAGTTGAATTGGACAATAGACACCTTACATTACCCTAAATATGCAGCTGGACAAAACTGGGGCAATAGTGCAGACCCTCATTGGAATGTCCCTTCAGGAGCAATATCATTGGAGTCTGCACTAGTTGCCTTAGTTTGTCTGTCCAGTGTATTGGTAGAACAAGGCACAGGGGCAAGACACGGTTGAGTCAGTATATGTTTATATAGAAATATATACATAAACTGACGTTTGATACATATACTGACTCAAATGTGTCTTACCCCTGTGGAACAAGGTACACATACCAGCTGATTGTTGATGTCCTAGTTATACTGTATGATTATCCTCTGTGTTACAGACCCCCTTCCCTACCACCCAAGCCAAAGAAGAGAAGAATAGGGCGAAACCCACAAGTAGGACAGCCCAAACTGTTTGGTGGCAATCTGGAGGAATACATAGAGGTATGACAGAGAAGCACCAGTCTACTGGTCTTTGCACAGGGGTGTCTCATCAATCAGAGCATGAGGTGCCTTTAAATTAAACAGCTGTAACTTTCTCCTCAGTATGAGGGAACTATGACCAGGTTTGCAAACAGTTTGGATACAGATGAGATGCCTACACAGTTTGGATACAGACGAGATGCCTACACAGTTTGGATACAGACGAGATGCCTACTAACTTGGTGTCTCATCAGCTTTAACTCTGCATGATGTCAGCAAGCTCAAGAAAACCTTTGTAAATAGTTTTGATCCAGATGAGATGCAGAGTAACTCTTTGGCACTGTTTGTTGTTCTGAGGAAATATAAAAGGAACAAATACCTTTGAGAATTATAGCATACAACAATTTCTGCAGATGCCAATTACAAAGTGTAGATTAATTAAAATGAGATATTTCACATCACATTGGCATCCGTTTGCAGTGCTATTAGTCTCTTACTGTATAGGAAACAAAAATTGTGTCTTTGTGTACATGTACATTTAACTTTGTATGAAGGCTTTAATGCTTTATTATAATTCAACAGGCAACTGGACATGAGATTCCAACAGTCATCAAGAGCTGTATCCGAGTGTTGAACCTTTATGGGATGCATCATCAGGGTATATTCAGGATCCCCGGCTCCCAGGTGGAGATCAATGATCTGAGAAACTCATTTGAGAAAGGTTAGAACACCAGACCTAGTTGATCAACACGCTTAAACTTAAGTTCAGTAAGATACTCAAGTTATTATAGCCTACACCAGACATGGGCAAGTACTTATTGATATTCAACAATAGAATGAATACTGAGTACTGGTGATCTAGTTGGAAATGGTTTTAACACTTGAATATCTTAAGTTAACCCCTTTACTTCATAAATACGTCTTTCTACACTTTTGCAAACATATATAATAGGAGCCATCTGATCAGGGTCTGCTCTGTTTGCTTATGATATAATATAGATATGATTCAGACAGATCTTGATCAGACATCTCCTACTCTGGGTCTTCTCTGTTTGCCTATTCATAGACAATTGAGTAAAGGTATTTCACATTAAATAATTTTATGCCCCACCTTTTAGGTCGTACGTCCTTCCTGTAAAATTTTCGTCAAAGATTTCTTGGCTTGTGTTTGCTGGAATTATTTGATATTTGATCTGAAGCATTATCATAGTCAGTTGTACGGTTTATACCGTATCTCCCCTTTTCAGGTCTGTGGTTCATCTACTTCTTACTGATTGTCAAAATTCTGAAATCTGAGAGTATCTTTGCTATCGCTTAAAACTATGCCTAATTGTCAAAGTTGACATATAAACACTCTCACCTTTTATCATTGTCCAAAATGCCCTTTGTCATTGTAGCAGTGGATCTAAAATATTGTGTTGTTAAAGTTATTCTGTCTATAAATAACTTGTGTTTTTCAAAATATCTGGTAATCACTGAAATAGTACTGTTAGGACCATTTTATGAAAATATTCCCACTGAAATAGTACTATTTTGACCATTTTATGAAAATATTCCCACTAAAATAGTGCTATTTGGACCATTTTATGAAAATATCCCCAATGAAAAAGTACTATTTTGACCGTTTTATGAAAATATATCCACTAAAATAGTATTATTTGGACCATTTTATGAAAATATACTATCTACCTACTTTTTCTTTAAACTACAATTATTGTCATTTATAAACACATTGCCCTTAAAAGCACACATGATGTGCAGTCAATAGACGATAAGTATGCTGGATATCTATATATGTTTATATATAATGATAATTGACATGTTTAACCCTCTTTCTTTGTTTAATATTCATGTAAGAAATAATGTCATCATGAATATAATATTAACTGAGCTTTTATAACCTAAACTTTTCAAGGAAATATTTTGCTTTTACAAACACTAGAATCAGACCTACATATATATTCTGGATGCCTCCTTCAGGAACAGTCTGGTTTAGGTCTATTCTGTTTGCAAAGGTGTGAAAAGGCATTTTATTTGAGGTGAAAGGTTAAAATGAAATAATGCCCAGTGTGCTGCCATTTGAAACATTTCAAACTTTTTTGCAATAGGAGATGATCCACTAGCAGACGAGGACGATGCATGTGAGAAGATCAACTCTGCAGCTGGTGTGCTCAAGCTGTTCTTCAGGGAGCTCAAGCCGCCTCTGTTTCCACTGCAGCTATTTGATGAACTAGTCGCCTGCAGCAGTAAGTAGTTGTAATACAAGATATAATATGAAATAGAATCCCACTAAAGCAACCGCTATTGATATCTTTAACCCTTACATTGTTGAATATTCATGTAAGAAATCATGGCATCATGAAAATTTATTAACTGATTTTTTTACTGGCAAATGTACACAGAATTGTTTTTATAGGTAGAAACTGTACAGTGAGGGAAAGGGTTAAAAGCAGAAAAACATAAGGCAGAAAGCAAACAGACTAGACTCTGATCAGACAGATCTGATCTGGGTCTATTTTGTTTGCAATAAAGATATAAAAAATGGAGAGGGTTAAAAGAAGAATGTAATTTAACGCTAGACAAAAATAATGCAGAAACAAACACAGTAGACCCTAATCAAACAGCTCCAACAGGTGCCATCTGGTCTGGGTCTATTCTGTTTGCAATAAAGATAGGAAGAAGTGTTTATATGAGGGAGAGCATTAAAAGCAGAAGGTTACTTAATACGGATGAAAATAATGCAAAAAAGAAGTGCATTGAACAACCTCCTTGTTGTTCAGACCTAGAATTATGCTAAAATATGTTAGATGGTCTATTTAGACAGATTTTACTATCAAAACCAACCTTAATCCCTTCGCTGCCTTACCCCGAGCTTCACTCGGGCGAGAAGTGTATCCTGTGTGCTATAACCTGAGCGAGATTCAAAGTTATTACGTTCTATGTAAATTTATGTTATGAAGTAAGGGAAGCAACTCATCCTTTACATTTGCAGTGACAGTCATTTTGAATGGTTTCCCTTATCTGAAATATGTGTAATGGGTAGAAAATACGTGTTTTATCAAAAAGTTAACACAGATTCCTATTAAATTCCTATTAAATCTAATGGTTAGCCATTGTGGAACGTCTATACTGTGGTTTTGCATAGAAGAAGTGGTAATATATCGATGAAACTTTCAGGAAATATTGAAACAAGTGTTCCTTGTGAAAAAAAGTTAATTTTTGTGTCTGTCCAGTCATATCTCAAAAACTGTTTTACATTGAAACTTTGTATGAATGTGAAGTACCATAAGGAGAAGAGGCTCTGGAAGTATCGATCAAATTGATCTTTGAAACACCAGGGTAATGGCTCTCTTGTTTTCCGAAAACTCAACCTATTTGTCTGTGGAGTGTCATATCTCAGAAACACTTTGGAGTTTTTCTTTAAAACTTAGTTTAAATATTGAGTAACATAGGGAAATGTGGCTCTGAAATCATCACTAATATTGATTTTTGAACACTAGAGTTATTGCCCTTTGTTTGTGAAAAAAGTTAACCTATTCGTTTGTCCAGAGCCATATCTCACAAACAGTTTGAAGAGTTTCAATGAAACTTTGTGTAGATTTATGTTAAGTGCCATAAGGAGTTGCAACCTAGCATATGTCACTCATATTGATCTTTGAACACCTGAGTTATTGCCCTTTGTTTTACAAAACCTTTTGTTTTTGTCGACCTGGTCAATAACTTGATAAATTCCAAAAGCAAACAGCAGACCCTGATCTGATGGCTCCTACTGGAGCTGTCTGTTGTGAGTCTACACTCATTGCAAAGGCATCAAAAGGCATATGTATAGAGTAAAGGGTAAGTTGAACTAGTTTGTCTCTGGTGACAATTTTATCTGGCTACTTGTATTGAGCATGTACATGTGCTGCACTTTCAGGAGAGGACGAGCATGCTAAGATAGAGAAGATCAAGGAACTACTGATGTCACTGCCTCGCCCCATCATTATCGTCATGAGATACCTATTTGCATTCCTCAATCAGTAAGTATATCTGCCTTTTGTGGGAGGAAATTTTATAGTTTAACCCTGTAATGGTACTTGATAGAATTTGAATAGTAGGGGACACAAAAGTGACAAATTTTTGCCCTTGTCAGTATGGGCATACCGTAACTACAATCTCTAATAAATGCTTCTGGGTGCATTACATTTGTTTGAAAGAAACTTCTTGCATTTTGTGCACAGATGGTTGCTTCATGGAGACTGAAAGCAATGGCAAAAACTCCTATAGAAGATTTATGCATGGCTTTCAATGTGCACTAAGCTACCACCTATATGTTGAAAGACCTATATTTGTTTATTTAATGGTTATTATATAGAGTGCTAGTTGAGTTATTGATTGTAAGTTTCTCCCAAATGTAAGAAGGAGTTTATTAGTGTGGGGCATTATTAGGTAGACTACTGTATGCTTGCAGCAGTCCATCTGTATTAGACAGAATGCTGCATTATTAGGTAGACTACTGTATGCTCGCAGCAGTCCATCTGTATTAGACAGAATGCTGCATTTTGTTAAGATGTCAGTTTGGACATATTCTTGTCTTGATTTTGCATATTGATATCAACATGCTGTAATTTGATATGTGAATGATACAATAAATTTATGAAAAGGATTAAAATGAATTGTTTTAGACAAATACTTTTATGACAGGTTAGATTTGATGTTATAATATGAACACAGGTTGAATTTATTGTCTTGTTTTCACAGTCTGTCTGAGTATTCAGATGAAAATATGATGGACCCATACAATCTAGCAATCTGTTTTGGCCCAACACTTATTCCAATCCCACCAGACAGGGATCAGGTGACGTTCCAGACAAACGTGAATGAAGTCATCAAGACAATTATACGCAATCAGGAGGAGATACTGCCGAATGAAGGTGGTGAGGTGTACGAGAAATGTATGGTAGATGTTGGGTACGTAATGCAGTCATCAAGTCACTTTTCACTCATCCCGTTACAAATTTTGTCCTCTGCTCAATTTCAGTAGGTTTGTTTTTAAATTATTGACTTGAAACTGAGATTATAAAACTCTTTGCTCAAGATCTTAGATTGTTATCAAACATCTGATTGGTCAGAAACTTGAGAATGAACTCGGACTTGGCCCTCTTATCTTCATTTTCCGGAAATTAGGGCCACCATGGCACTCTTGTTGGCATTGATAGAAAAAATCTGAAAGAAGGAATTAGTCTATTATCTGTAGCATTTGTAAACTAAAAGCAAATTTATTCCAAAGACTTTATTTTCTTAACCCTTTACTCTATAAATATGCCTTTCTACACATTTGCAAACAGAGGAGACACAGATCAGATGGCTCCTATAGGATATATTTCTGCTGTGGCCCAAATTCCTGTGAACATGTGCAATTATAACCAATTAATGTAATTAATATTCATGATGTCATTTTTATTTCTTACATGAATATTCATGTAAATAATGGGTTTATCAACCCACAGTTTTATTGATATCATTGAAACATAACTTCATGTACATTGAAAAATTGTTGATAAAGTCTGCACAATCTGAATTTCTGAAATGAAAAAAGAAGAACTTTGAAATTACTTAAATTGCTATGAACTGATAAAGAGCAGATTAATAAGACTTCTAGAAAATGTATCTATTATACATGTGGTTTTATGGCTGTTTATCTCATTACTCCATGAATATGTCTTTTAACACCTTTACAAATAGAGTAGACCCAGATGAGATGGCTCCTGTAGGAGTCGCTTGATCAGGGTCTGCTGTGTCTGCTTATGAAATAAGATTGATCTGATTCTTCATTTTCTGCCCTCATTTCCTTTGTTTACCCTTTACTCCATAAATATGCATTTCTACGCTTCTGAGTAGACTTGGATCAGACTGCTCCTATAGGAGCTATCTGATCAGGGTCTGTTCTGTTTGCTTATGATATAATAAAGATATGATTCTACAGTTTCTGCCATGGCCAAACATCAATGTGTCCATGTATTAGTATAAAAAATTAATCTAATTGATATTCATGACATCATTATTTCTTATATGAATATTCATGAAGTAAAGGGTTAATATGCCACTTTAAAAAAATTCTAATTAATATGCATTATGTAAATATTTATTACATGAATATTCATGAAGTAACGGGTTAACCTTTTAACACTAAGCAACTTTATTCTGAAAAACTTGTCTTTGATTCTAAAATTACGTTTTTATTCCATTTCTTTAGAAAACAATGTCAGAATGTCAAAACATTTAGATGCTGGTGAGATGCTTAGTTACTTGGTGTCTTATCTGGTGAGATGCATCGTTACTTGGTGTCTTATCTGGTGAGATTCTTAGCTACTTGGTGTCTTATCTGGTGAGATGCTTAGTTACTTGGTGTCTTGTCTGGTGAGATGCTTAGTTACTTGGTGTCTTATCTGGTGAGATGCTTAGTTACTTGGTGTCTTATCTGGTGAGATTCTTAGTTACTTGGTGTCTTATCTGGTGAGATGCTAAGTTACTGGTGTCTTACCTGGTGAGATGCTCAGTTACTTGGTGTCATATCTGGTGAGATGCTTAGTTACTTGGTGTCTTATCTGTGAGATGCTTAGTTACTTGGTGTCTTATCTGGTGAGATTCTTAGTTACTTGGTGTCTTACCTGGTGAGATGCTTAATTACTTGGTGTCTTATCTGGATCCATACTGTTTGCCAGTCATCATAAATTGTTGATACTGTTAAAAGTGTGAGATGGTAACATGTGTATGTTTCCTGTGTTTTCAGTCAAGATTCATTGGACGGTATGGAGGAGGAGGAAGAGGAGGAGGAGGAGAGCTCCATGCAGAGTGACGATGACGAAGGTGAGTGTTAACACAGGCGATGAAACCTTTGTAACCCCTTACTCCATGAATATTCATAAGAAAAGAATGACATCATGATTAATTTTTAGACAACTTTAGGTAATAATATTGATGATGTCATTATTTCTTACATGAATATTCATCAGATAAAGGGTTATGAGGTTAGACTTTTCACTAGCAAATCGCTGTCCAGCACAGTGAGACTTTTCACTAGCAAATCGCTGTCCAGCACAGTCAAACTTTTCACTAGCTAATCTTGGTCAAGTGCAGTGAGACTTTTCACTAGCGAAATCGCTGTCCAGCGCATAGAGACTTTTTACTAGCTAATCTCTATCCAATGCAGTGAGACTTTTCACTAGCTAATCTTTGTCCAGCACAGTGAGACTTTTTACTAGCTAATCTTTGTCCAGTGCAGTGAGACTTTTTACTAGCTAATCTTTGTCCAGTGCAGTCCATTTGCAAATAACTTGGCTCCAGAGGAGATAAGTCACTTTGCATTTCGTGATCATACACACTCGGTCAGTTGTTTTTTAACCCTTTCCCTGTTTCAATACCTACTGAATATTCATGGACAAAAAAGTTATAATGAAATATGGAAGGTGGAACATTGTAGACAATTTAGAAAGTAAAGAAACAGACCTTTCAAATTTGTTTGCAAATGCGTGAAAATGCGTTTCTATGAAGGAAAGGGTTAAAGCTTTGAATAAGTTAAAAGTACATGTAAATAAAAGTTTCATGATATAACAGCTGATGACAGCAGTTTAAGCACAGACATGTGTTTTACAACAGTGTAAGGCTTAAAGGCAAAGGTTGCCAAATTGTAAGAGCAGTTTGATCAGCATGTACACTGTTTGTTTCTACGTTAGTTTCATTTAACCCTCTCCTTAATACAAACCCTTTTCACGCCTTTGCAAAATCAGATAAGATCAGATTGCTTCTGTAGGAGCGGTCTGATCACGGTCTGCTTTGTTTGGTTATGAAATTATAATAGATCTGACTCTACAGTTTCTACCAATAGCTGAAAATGTTGTGTACATATTCATGATTTCATTGTTTCATACATGAATATTCATAGGGGAAGGGTTTAGGTTGTCAAACGATGAAGACTTGACTTTGTTGGCTTTACAAACCATTGAAGAGAGATAATTTTGTTTACAATTTTGTATGTACATGTATAAGAGTCAGATGCTTTCATAGAGCAACCAATGATTGAGTATTAACCCTCTCCTTTAATAAATGCCTTTTCACACCTTTGCAAACAGAGTAGACCCAGAACAGACATGTAGGAGCAGTCTGATCAGGGTCTGCTCCGTTTGCTAATAGAATTATATAGATGTGATCCTATATTTTTTTCTAGCCAAATATTTCAAAGGGTTTTTAACTTTTAAAAAGTTAATGAATATTCATAAAGTGATGAATTCATATATAAATGTTCATCAGGGTTCAAACCCACACTGTTGCTCATGTTACTTAATTCATTGTAAGATTCGAACATAGCTAAAAGACATTGGTGTATTACAATATAATGTTCTGAATAATCCCTGTACCAATGATATGAACTTTATCAGAGATAAGAAAGCATGCAAAAGATCTCTTTAGAAATGGATCACTTTGGGTAATAGTTCAACATGTAATTTTCCAGTGCTGATATTAGTACAATGTGATATAATACAAAGTTGTAATTATTTCGTCTGTCAGATTCCATGATGGGTAAGCGTGTTGCTTGTTTGTGAATGTTCCTCAGAAACAGATAAACTCAGATAGCTCTTACTTAGAACTCACTGCATGAGCAAATGTTGTAATAATTGATCTGAAAGTGATGCAGAATAAATGATTTTACATGAGACCTTGATTAATTTTAACCTTTAACTTCATAGATATACTTTTGCAAACACAGTTGACCCAGTTCAGACGGCTCCTACAGGAGTCTGCTGATTTCTGCCATAGGCAACATTCCTGTGTTCATATGCTGGGTATTAATATTCATAAATGGATATAAATACTGTTTAGGTAAAAGGTTATACTGTTAATCTTTTTGAACTTTGACCTTGTATTCATAGTGTTGTAAACTTTGACCTTGTATTCAAGGTGTTGTAAGTTGCACTTTGAACAAATAAAAAAAGACATAATTGATAGGCCTTGCATGATGCAATGTATTGTACTTGTTTCTTGCAGCCAGTATCGTTAGGTATTTACAACAAAATATAAAAAGCAAAAATATTGTAAAATGTTGGATACCTTTCTACACAACATTTGCAGAGCAGCTATCTGAGTTTGTCAAACATCCCAAAATAGTTTGTCTAATTTATTTGTCATCCCCAAACGTCTATTTGTCTTACTGATTATAGTTGCAATGT